>KN819380.1:156801-183476 GCA_000827475.1 Paxillus involutus ATCC 200175
GTTGCTGCTGGCTTGAATCCATGACTTACAACTGATGTTGTAAGCAATACTATCACACTATCTTATCATGCTGACATAATCTAGTTGTTGGTTTGCATTGTAGTACCTACAAGTCTACTCCTGAGTGGTGTAGTAAGTGCCAAAGTGCTGCAAAAGTGACTATCACCTCTAATTAGTAACATTGACTTGTATATACTCACATTACTAAGTAGTGACATAAAGGGTGTCACACAGGTGGGCTAAGTGCATGAAATATAACACTTTTCCAAAACAAACTCGATCATTAAGCTTAAACTTGGTAGACATCAGTAGAGTACAATAGGCCACATTTAATGACAAGAAATACTACCTTGACCATTCAAGAGACACAATGTTTGTTGGGCTGCATCAAGCTCTCCCTCCATGCAGATCACATGATTTGTCTGTTCAGTAAGAGAAGTTGTCTCCATCTTTTGATGTGAGGGACAATATAGCAAGGGTCCATGACGCAGGAGATTGCTTGAGCAGTCCCATCAGGTGGAAAGATGAAGTACCTATCTCACTTTTGGAGGAGAGCATATCCATCTCTGAAGTCTATAGCACTGTGTGGAAGGACAGTGATTAGTGCATTTATTCTGGCACATTGGATGCCTTGCTGTGCAAAGTTCTTGTGGTAGTTCTTGTGTTGTTGTATGTTGTATTTGATGTTTCTGATTGTGGGCTCCATCATCCACTGTGTGTAACAGATGGGGAACCATTTTGAAGGGTTTTCAGAGCAAGGTGAAGGACTTAGTGGATGCAAGGGTGAATGAAATGCAGTTGGTCTTCACATCTTTGATAATATAGCTCTTTGAATTCATGCTCCCAGTTACAAAGGAGTACATATATACTGTGTATCTCATCAGCCATGATATTGTGTTGACACATGAGTTGAAATCCATGCATGAGCTTACAGAAATTTGTCCAATAACAATCAGGAAGTATATTATATAGTAGTGCTGGCCCGAGACTGAAGGTGTACAATTGAAATTCCCAGGTTTTTTAGTTGGTATTAATCTTTTCAGCAATATTACATGGTTTGGTGTTAAACAATCCAGGGATGGCAGACCCAGCATCTTCAACAGAATATCTGTGAGCTTTCCAGAGATTGTTGTCCTGGAGAACAGCCCACTCCCAGGTCACTATATGGTCAGTAGGGGCACAATGCATTGAACAACACCATATTGAAATGAGGAGGTCACTGAGGTTTCTGGCAAGATGCATTATATCAGTTGTCATGCACAGAGGGACACCAAGGGAACAAGTGGGATGGAGACCAAGAATTAGTGGGGGCTTGAAAATCCCTGTCTCGAGCCTGCATTTTTCATATTGGCATTGGTTGGGAACTGATGTAAGGTTGGAATAGGATTGGGAACCTGTGAAGGGAATGTGGAAGACATTGATATTGACATGGTCACATGCAGGCATGGTCAATAGGCTTCAGGAGGGCAGGATAGTAATGTGATTATTGGGTCTTTTGCCTGCTTTTGATTTCACAGCAGACACAACAGCCATTCTTTCCATAATGTCCAACCATACCATCCCAGTATATGGGCCAGGACCATCAGCGGTAGGAAATAGTAGGTATGTGTTGGACCAGGAGACAATGTTCCATGATGCATCCCAGACACTGAGCCCTTCATGCTGAAGTGCTGCAATATGGTGAAATCCAATGGCAAAAAATGGATTGAGGTGCTTCAGCTTGTTGGGTCCTGGTCACCGCAGGCAAAAATCAATGTTCCTAGACAAATCACTGTGAGAACATGGGTCAATCAGAGACTATGTTTTAATGATCTTCCTACATAAAACATTGTACCTAGAACATGGTGAATCCAGGCCCCTGATTGGCTGGCTGGATCTAGAATATATAGGATTATCTTTGCAAGAACATGATGAATACAAAGAATCTGTTTCAACAATGATTTCAAAATGATTTCTTGTATAACATTGAAATATGCCACCAGTGGGTATAAATGCACCTGGGAGAACTTGAAGCTTGTGATAATGCTTGTCTGGAGAGAGGTTGACTAGGATGAATATGTATATCCAGCAATCATAGCCCTTATCCTCATACAGTTGCACACCATCTAGAGAGGCCACAAGAACAATATTGTCAGGCTTGATATCACTGTCAAGTACTGCACCCAAGTAGTCCCATCCCATGGTGATATCTTCAATAACAGGGATCATCACAGTTTGCCTGTTATGATATTAGTTACCCCTATCTTTTCCTATACCTATCTGTCTTTTTCCTTGTCATTCCGTCCCTCTCCGTCTCCTTCTATATCGTTCCAGACCTGACTCATTCACTGGTGTAACCCAGTTTCCCCTTTAGGTAGTCTCATCCAGTCTACCCAATACAATTCCCGAAGGCTGTGCCTTCCATCACCTTCCATCATGTTCTAGCCAATGGCTATATTCCCTTCACCTGGTTTGTGTGCAACCACAGACACTATATATACTAGCAGCATTACTATGTAGTACTTCAGCTTATTCTATGCAATCAATCTTGGATCCTCAGACACTTCTGCTCTCCAGGTCTTCATTCACCTTTGATGACCACTGATATTCTTTGAACCCAAGTAAAGCTCATCCTTGACAAGGATTGTAGCTCGAAAGGTCAATTGTTACTCAGGTCGAGCACACTAGTGTTACCCCACATAACATCACCTGATCTCCTCAAGGATCACTTGAGTTTTGTTATGGAGCCAATGCATGTTGCAAGTGCTGTCAGGGTCACAATACTTTGCCTGCAGTGGTGGGCCAGTAAGATTGTTGGGAACTTCCTGATGGGAACTTTGTGTGGACCATTGCTTTGCTGGGGCTTGACCTTGTCCCAATGTGATTTGCCACATGATGGACAGTTATCAAGGTCCCCAAAGGGCCCAGTGAATGCAGCACATGAATCTAGGCACATGTCGTGAAGACTTCAAGAATGTAGTCAACCCTAGTGTATTTGGCAATGAATGACTCCATAGCTTTGAACAAGAGACACTTGTCGACACCCTCAGCCACTGGAAAGTCCATGTGAGTTGAATGCATGATACCATCATATGCCTTCTGCAAGGCATGCTTAAGTGAAAGGTAGCAGGTGATGCTGTGTTAAATGCCAGGACTCTCAATATCCATGGGGGCTCATGGTGGGTTCCTTAGCCACTCCAGCATCTCTGAACTCAGTTTAGTGACAGGGCCATGCAATGAAGCATTCTTGAGGAGCGAGACAAAGTCCATGGCCTGATGTAGCTTCAGCAAGGTGGCCATTTGCAGAAGGGCCTTAAGATTGATCTTGGGGGGCTGTCTGCAGTTATAAGCAATTGGGGTGTTGTTATTTGGCTGTTGTCTTTCTTCAGAAGGTGGGGAATGGTGTCTATCAGGTAGTTGAACTATAGGTGTGGGGCAATGAGGACCTACTGTAACTGACTTTGAAAACCTAATCATGTACAAATAGTACAAACTTACCCAAACATACTGACTCAATCAGGATGACTGTACGTGGATTCTCTCCCCACCTCGCACCTGACATTGAACAAACTGTAGGTCAGTGTAATGCAACCCAACAAACAGCACCCAGTGACAACCGAGAAACACAAATGTGGCTGTCAAAAAGGGTTGAAGAATGGCCCCAATGCTGGAACCACGGGCTGACCAGTTGGACACCCAAGGAAGGATGCTGCAATGACACGGGCACCCGAGGCCGAAAAGAAGACCACTCAGCAATGAGGTAAGTGGCCAACAAGTGTTTCTGCATGTTTTCAACTGATCATGATTATCTACCAGCCCCCTTGGGCTCCATGTCTGTGGAGACCACGAGCCAATGTGGTGTGACAGAGAGCACACAGGCTGAAACTGGCAACACAGAAACCGGTGCTGATGTAGGTGAGTTGAGCAGAGCTCAATTCTGCCCCACTTGAATCTAATCAGAGGCACCTGCAGCCAGACACACAGATTCAATGTGCAACTCCCCAGCCTCCAATGGCAGAGCAGCGACACTGATTTTAGGTGTGTGCAATGCCATGTATGTTGTTTATAGGACATTGATCCCTCTAACGGTAGGAAGCAAGATGCAAGGCAACAAGAACATTGGTCAGAAGCAATGTGGTGACAGGGCCAGTGTGAGTCAGCATCTGGTGGATTCCTCTGTGGATTGTGAACCATCCTGCACGCAGGGGAAGGTCAGCCCAATGCAGGTGAGCTCGTCTTGCTCACGGCTTGTGATGACTTCTAATGTATGCTGCAGCTCTGAACCCACTTTGCACCAAGACTCATGCAAACCAGCTCCAAGACTCATTGGACCAGCAGTTCAACAACTTTGATGAGAATGCCAATGACAATGAGGAAGATATTTTTGAGGATGCTGAGGAAGATACACAATACATAATGGACGAGTTCAGCACCCTCATTGATGACAAGGAAAACGAAGACCATGATACAGAGGCCAGTGCCTCTGAGTCGGCGATGAACCCCACACACCTGCCACCCATTCCAACTTCCACTGCCAGTTCCAAGGCAAGGATACCACGTGCAATGTTGCCAACTTGGCTGGGGGATGAGTACGCAGATGCATGTGCTCACCTTGAACAGGAGATTGCGAAGACAGGGAGACCTGCATGCTACAAACAAGGTCTATTCACGATGACGGCACCACCTTTCATGTTTTTGCAAACTGTTCTGTATGATATCCACCTGATTGACTTTTATCAACCAGAGTTCTTTGTATGGCTGCCACATCTGCTGCAGCGGATCCCCTGTCCAAGCTGCAAAGCTGCAAATCGTAAGATGAAACAAGGCAAGCCAGTCATGCTCCAGGTTTATAGCTGGCCAAAGCAACCATGCCGTGTAATTGATCTTGAGCACCTTGTGTTCATCATTGGTCACTGGTATCGCTGTGGCCATGAAGACTGCAAGAAAACTTTTCAAAGCTGGTTGCCCACCATCATGCAGGTCATTCTGCTGCCCCTTGCAGCCCTCTTTCCCTTTCAACTCACCCATCACTCCGGACTCTCAACTCGTCTCATAGGGGTCTTGCATGGCTTTTTTCAGAGGGAGATTGGACCGTCACCATTTGCTAAGTATATCCACACATTACATGTCCATTACTATGAACAATGACATGTTGCATATCTCGAAACTGTGTCACAGCGCATGCAAGCAAGTGTATCAGGACTACTTCCATCTCATTGCCCCTTTCCACGCTGGAATGATCCTGATGGCTATGCAGGCTTTGTGCCCTCACACTGATTCTTCTGCTGCTTCTATGATTTACTCATTGACTGCCATGCAGCAGAGATGGACCAGCGCATGGCCATGCTGTCTGCTGAGGGACTCAGTCATGACCACAGCTTCAAGGTTTGTCATTTCTGTCCCAGGTTCCTCTGGTGAGACATGAGTTGATGGGATACCTCCAGGTCACGAAGATACTTGGGAAGGTCAACAGTGTTGTAACATTCAGTGCTCTTCACACTGCTTGTAACAACTACAGAGAGTGTTGAAAGATGACACTGACCCCCTACAAAGGGCCATGATGACTGCATGCCTGCACTTGCTGAAATCCTGGTAACGCTGGCAAAGTATGGCCATGCCCCTGTCAAGGTAGTGTTCACCGACAATGCTCAGGGTGACAAGGCAGCTCTTGAGCAAGCCTTTCCTTAGTCTCGTTTCCCGACGTTATGGAGCACGATGCGTGTGCGGTTCCTATCCAAGCACAGTGATAGTGGACTTTGAAGGCGGAGGCAAAATTCTGGTAAAGTTCAGTCAGTAAATCGTGCCCTATAACGTCTGGTGTACTTGGTATAGTAGGGGGTAGATCGACCACGTGGAGGTTGATAGATATCCCAAAGTGAACATATTTGGGTCGAGTCCAGTACACAAACACGTCGTGTCACCTTGATTCGGTCTGCTTCTTTTCCTCACAAAGTCAATGGCCCCTGTTCAATCTCGTGTCGACAGTCATGAGAGAGGCGAGGAGCGTGCCGCCAAAATACTAGAGGCAGCTCATGAAGAAGCAAAGAAAAAATCAAGATACGACCCTACCGTGACTCGTGAAAAAATCTGCAAGGAGTTTCGAGATAGGTTCAATAGTCACGAACCCTATGATTGGCAACTTAATGTCGCTGAAGCGCTGCATCTCGGACTCGACTGCTCTGTCGTTGCAGGCACAGGAGCAGGCAAGACGATGCCATTCGTCATGCCCTTGTTTGCAGAACCCACGAAACATGTGTTAATTATCTCCCCACTCAATGCGTTGGAGGAAGATCAGGTATCTAGTAAATTTAACACCCCCAAGCCTCGCTGCATCTGACTGGAACATACTAGGCGAGAAGGTTCAATGAGATGGGTTTGAGCGCAGTTGCTGTTAATGGTGAGACTTACAGTAGCACGTTACACAAGGTGGGTCCCCATCGATGACAAACCACCCACACGATATATCCCAAACCTTTCTACAGGACCTGCTGTCACAGAAGTACCGTGTCGTACTCACGTCGCCTGAAATGTGCCTCAAGGACGATTGGTTTCGTCAGATTTTGAGCGACCCTAAATACTCATCTCACCTCGCAGCTGTCATTGTTGACGAGGCCCATTGCATTTCCCAATGGGGCGACAAGTTTCGCGAGGAATATTCCAAGCTGGGCACGCTCCGTGCCCTCGTCCCAAGCCGAGTCCCATTCCTGGTCACATGAGTAGAAGTGCGGTGCAATGTGCTCCATGTCCTTGTCAACGAGCGAGCTCATCACACGGACTGCAAACTCCTCGAGGACGTGATGTGCTCCGGCAGGACGCTGGCCTTTGTTTTGAGTACGCGGTGGCCTGTACCAACGCTCGAGGATACCGGGAAGCTCGTCACTGACTAGCAACGATGTTCTTGCATATCGGTATGTTGCGTCTCGCCCAGTAGTGTGACAGTCGGGATGCCCCCAAAAGAGCGCATCGAGAAACAGGGGCAGGTCCATGCCCTCGTTGGTGATGAATGCCAAAATGTTGGCGACTTTGGTGGCGATATCTTGGCCTGCAAGTCTAGCCTTGAGACCTCGTGTATGGGCATGTTGTATGGGCTCTCTGGGTAGCCGCTGTCCCTCATCTGCGCTGGACGCATCAGCTTTGAAGTGGGCTTCTCCAGACTCAAGGCTGGGGACATCTTCATCTTCGTCTTCGTCTTCTGCTTCAGACTCAGATCTTGCATCATAAGGAATATCTATTTCACTGGAAGCAGCACTACAACTGGCACAATCGCAGCTGCTGTCGCAAGGATCGTCGTCCTCGAGCGTTGCGAGATCTGCAAAGTAGTCGTAGTCGTCCATAAAGAGTAAGTAGTACTACGGGTACTACACGGGAAAACATCGGCCCGGGATCGATCTACCTCCTTCTATACGAAGTACACCAGATTCTAGGTGGTGTTTTGTGCGTGTGTTTTGTCCGAAAATTTTGCCTCCGACTTCACACTCCGACACCACCTAGAATCTGGCACCGAGATTAGCCTTTCCTAGTTTGCTTCACAGAGTTATGCCTATACCAAGCTTATCTCTGGAAAACCTTACCATACCTGATGATTGGCATGTCTGCCACCTTAGAACTACCTACCAAATCAGCAGTTGGATGAATTGCCTCATGGAGGAGCTTCATGACCTTGATGCTGACAAGAACCTTCATGTTGCCATGGACCTGGAGTGGCCAGTGGATCAGGAGACTGGTATATATGGCAAGGTCTCCCTTATCTCAATAGCCTTCAACAAGTCTGTGTACCTCATTCCTGTGAGTTGACCAAGTGTTTATCAGGTCCTTGCCTTTGAACTGACAATGTTACACCAGCTTGGTCCCTATCTTCAGGATGATGGGTTTCTCAAACTTCCCTTCTCATTGCTAGTTGTCCTTTGGTCACAGCGTATCCACAAGGTTGGGGTACAAGTCAAGGCTGACCTGACCCACCTGTACAATGATTATGGTTACTCCAACACCACTGAGCAACCATTCATTGGTGCACTTGACCTTGGCCCCATGGCAAAGGACCAGAACATTACAGATCTCGCTCTATGTGTTGCTGAAGTCCTGTAAGCATACGGGCCACTGAAAGATGCAGTGACAGGTCAGCCTCTCTTCAACAATGCATCATGGGAGAAAGCATGCACTGTCATTGATAATATCAAGCTTGGTTATTACTCTGATCCTCCTGGTTACTCATTCTACATGTTCATCAGGAAGGACAAGTATGGTCTCAACTTGAATATCTATTGCTGCTCACGTGGAACCAACAATGTTGAAGGTGGAATTCACCAGAATATTATTCAATGTTTTCATTCATTCAATGCATACCCTCACCTCGCTGTCAACCTGCTTCATGACTACACCTTGACACACAACCTGGAGGTAGCTGCTTGATTTTATTCAGTTTATAATGGCTCAAACTAATTACATTCAAAGGTTGGGACTTTGGATCACACAGGAACAGCATATCTCGGTTCCTATGACATCTGGACCCTAAATTGGATTGCATACTTGATCGACCTCACAGAAGGTGCTGTGTTGCCATCTTATCATACATGTGGGCTTGCAAATTGGCTGAATGGGAACAACTTCAAGCCAGTGAATGAGTCATTTGATATCCTGCAGATCCCAGCTGTTACACACACAAAACTTGGCATGAATTTGTACCATGTTGACTTTTCAAAGGGGAGTAAAATCAAGCATGAATACTTAGCTCACCAACAGCAGACAATGGTTGCTGTACTTCCAGTGCACACCGTGGAAGAGAAAGTGTTGTATTGCCTTCTTATCAAGAGCGGAACAGGCCAGTTCACAGGAAGGAAGCAACCAAACTGGATTACTGTTGCACAAGAGTGGCAACGACATGTGGATGGGAAGAACTGTTACTTGTGGTGATTTCGCACTCTGTGCCCATTTTACACTTTATATTGTTCATACAGCGCTAACCAGCGCTCCCTTTCACTTCTAACCTATCCCATTGGATTCTACACCTCAATTTACCCTATATACCAACTCAGTTGAGCGTTCCAGCTTGTTCCCATCGCTCTGTCCAAGCAGAGCAATGACTTGTATCTTTGACTTTGCAGTTTACCTCATCTGTTTACATTTGTTTACATTAGGTCGCCCATAGTCCTCAGAGTCCACTGTAGTTAGTCTTTGGTTACTCACAGTGGACTCCAGGTACTGTATACCTTCATACCCATTCAATACATTGATTACTCACAGTGGACTCCAGTCCCTAGCTTATTTCAGCTCCCTGAGTCGACCCATTCAGTGCAATAGCACTTCTGCAAGCTTCTGGCTTGAACATGGTTCCCCGCCAGCCGCCGGCTGTTATGATAGCTTTCTTGTTGTCGTGAAATGAGTGTAGCATGGCAGAAACCCTCACCAGGGTGTCATTGTCAAAACGAGGCATCTGAGCAAGATATTGGAAGTCCAGAAGAGCGCGGATGGCGGCAAGGAATTTAGAGGGAACAGCACCTGCAATGACGCCAACAATGTACCTTTGTACAGCATGATGGTCACAACCTGTTACTTGCTTTAGTTTTGATATCCCCTCTTTGAATGAGCGGTATCCAACAGGCGTCTGGATGATGGAGAAATGGTAATTGAACTCCGCTTCCCCCACTACATTGATGCACCATTGTAGATCATGGTTCCAGAACATACAATGAAAGTGGTGGAGGGGCTCTGGCATAAGGAAAATTGAGGGATCTGACATTGGCCAATCCCTCCAAAAGGGCTTGTGCACGCCGTTAAGACAATACAGCTTGGTGACCTTGAGAAAATATTCATAGCCATCTGGGTCTGATCGCGAGCACACTGCTTTGATGTCGTCCAGAGTTTGAGCAGCATGGCGTGGGGGATGGCAGAGACCATCTCCAAATTGCTTATAGATAGCGGCAGATACTGGGGATGCTTTGGAGCCAATGCATGCCAGTAGGCTTTCCTCAGGAGTGTTAGCGATGTATGCAACGAGTGGGGTGAAGCAATATCACAAATTACCAACGGGATTGCTCATCATGATCCCAATGGCAGCAGCAATCTTGAGAGGCTTTAATATGAAATCTAGGCTTTTGTGGACCAACCGATCAAACAATAGGCTATGAACACGTGTCTTCTTGTGGATAAAAGACATGACTGGTAAGAGTGCGAGAAGCACATGGCCATGTAACAAGCCTTTACTACGGACATCGGCATCAATGTTGGCTAGACTGAGTAGCAGTGGGTGCACCATCTGATTGCTGGTCATAACCGAGATATTTGTCTTGTCAGAGGACAGCACAATGCCAAGCAGTGTTGCACCATCAGGTATCTGACCCTTTAATAAATCAAAACTAAAGAACAACTATGATGTATGACGACTTACTTGCAAATCCCAGGCGTGATTACCTGACAGCCATTCCTCATAGACACGGACCAGTCAGGCAGCTGTTGACCATACTTTCTTCAAAATGAAGGAAATGTGGGCCGCAAACAGGGGATGGTTGAGCAGTGCCTGAAGACAATTGACCACATCACGGTAGTAAAGTACAAATTTGTGCTTTGTTGAGGTCGGGGGATGGAAAGTATGTGACTTCCAATGAGGGCTGGATGGTAGCATTTCTGCACAAAGACATAGTTCTTTTGCTGACCAAAACGAGATAGGAAGCTGCTTTATCTGGTATGACCATTAGTTATGAGTGGATCAAGTATGAAGTACAGTGACTCCATAAACCGTTGCAATGTTTGGCTGTTTTTTGGTCGGTGTGATGTAGTGCTGGAGGGCATGTGAATATCCCTTATCCTTGGTGGGCCGAATTGTAGCATTGGTTCCTGGCTACCAATGGTGCCTTAGTCATGTGATCAGGTACTGTGGCCGTGGAGATATGCCTATTTCAAAACAGACATGACATTGCAACGGTTTATTCACTTTCAGCCCGGACAGTGGGATCTTAGCCAAATGAAGTCATAGTTGCTATTGTTTGAGCATACAAATAAAAATACACATATAAACATTATGTCTGAGTTTAAAAAAGTTCATGCACTTCTGTACTTCCAACCTCCAGCATTATGTGGTCTCTCTCATCCACCCAGAAGAACACTATCCTCACCAGGCTTGATTCTGGTTGTTCTGCTCATACTATAGCCTCAACCACTGATCTCAACATTTCCACAATCTCTATAATTCATGTCAAGGAGCATTCTGACCTGCAGAAATCCAGTGGAGATTGTCTACATCAGCAAACTACTGATCCACTGGACAGCACCTCCAGCTGTTCCAGACCTGCTCCAGTCAACCCAGCCAATGAATGCAAACTGATGCTGTCCAGCACATTTCTGAAAATGGTTCAGGTCCAGCACTGGAGAATATAAACTACTATGACCAGTGGCCTTTCAGAGTTTTTGTTTGGACATCTCCACTTCAGCAAATATCTAGTCTACCCAAAAATTGATTTCACCCTATTACACTTTTTTATTTACTATTTGCTACACTTTGATCTATTGTACTTTAATTGAATTAAATTGATGTTACAAGGGGGGATTGAACTCAGGACCTCAGCATTACATGATTATTTAAGCTATTTACATGCAACTTTGACCACTACACCATGGGAACAATATTAACTATGATTTAAAAGTGTAATATAAGGAGTATCTTTGAACTTGAACAAATTTCTACCAAGTCCACAGACCTATGCAATAAATGCTAAAGCTAATGTCCGTAATTTTGATAGTCAAACATAACACAACATCAATGTTGGTAATAGAACACTATACAACAAATGTTAATGACACTACAAAAATATGTTTTGGCAATCAAACTGAGGGCACTTCCCTAACCATAACATCCTAATGTAGTGATCTATCAACAAAAAATATAGTTACCAAGGTGCTTTTCTAATAATTCTAATCATAATCATAACATCCTAACCCTAATCATAACATCCTAATCCTTGTTCTGTCTTCTCCAATAGCCGCTAACCCTTCTCCTGACTTTTTTGACATTGAACTAGCAAATTATATATGTCTCAAGTACATTCCACTTAATTTTAAAGTTTATTAGAAGTGTTTTAGACCTTAGTAGCTTTACATAAAATCAGAACAAGGGTTAGGAGTGTTATGTTCTGTGACTTTCCATTTCTATTCAACCATTTTCCGATCCATCCCAACACACCCCAATGGATACTGATGCATCCCGATAACCCTGATTGTACTTAGACATTTCTCACTTCTGTTTCCTGAGTCTTTGGACTCTTTTTAGTAATCAAGTCTGTCTTATATCCTTTCGATTATTTTTCTTGATATGTCATCTATTGTTCTCCTTTACTAATCCCATGTTCCTATTCATCATTCTTGCATCTTTTCTTTGTAATCCCAACATAGCTTTCTGTACACTGAAAGAAACCAAGTCCTTCCCAGGTGTTAGGTGGTTAGGACAGAGGAAAGAATAGTAAAAAAGGGTGCAATAAGTTTGACCCTAAAGGGATTCACTGGGGAATGGAACCCTGGAAGGGTGAGTCCGTTGGTCTGAATGATGGCGGGTTGAGAGATAGAAGGAACCCGAACCTGTTCCGTGGTGAACGAGCAGATAGTGAGTGGTGAATGGGGAGGTAGGTTGCGTTGTAGTGGGTTCGTTGTTGTTGTTGTTACTTATACTTGGACCTTAAGTGCGTGGTGACAGAAGATAAGATTCAAGGAGACTAAGTACAGACTTTTATAGTCCGGGCATACCCGTGACTGTGTCAAACAAAGTCAAAATATAAAGAGTAACTGCCCATACGAGGCGGATAACAGTATAAGGTCCATAGCGGACAAAGAAAGTACATACACAGATAAAGGGGCTTGCAGCCAAGACTTACCAATGTATTGGGACGGACGGGAACAGATCTGGATGGTTGTAGGGCAGGGATCATATATCAATAGGCGGGTTCCGCTGCTAGTGGGACGTGGGTGAGAGCAGGTTCGACGGATGATGCGTTGGACAGTAAGGATGGCGGCTGGAAAGTCAAGGGGACTGGCGGTGACTTTGAAAGGTGTTGTTAGGATGTCAGATCTGCAGGTGAAGGACACTTGCAGCCGTACGGGATGTGAGTTCCCTACAACACTGTGCATTTGAATTCCCAAAACCCTGACACTATCCTGTTTATATCATATCAGACTCTTAGTATATAAACCCCCATGTAACTTCCCTCAGTTTTCCTTAGTTCAAATATCAACTAGATTCCAACTCAATCTCTGGCACCCTCTGAAGTCTTCAAACTTCTCTCTGACCCTTCCTCCTTAGTCCTTAAAATTGATCTTAGGACTAATACTCTGACTCTGTTCAAAATACAGGAATGGAACTTGTACAGGAGCTGTCACGTCCCATGACTTTTCCATCTAATCTAACCCAAACCCGACACAATCCGACGCATCCTGACGCATCCCGACAACATTGGATTGTACTTAGACCTTTCTTTCATTTCTTTCCCGTTTCCCGTTCTGATCCCAATCCCGAGTCTTTGGACTTGTATTAGTAATTATATCCATCCTATGTCCATCTCCATTCCTATTTCTATTGTTTGTCATATGCTTACTGGCCCCACGTTCCATTCGTCATCCTCGCGCCATTTACTTTGTAATCCCGATCACAGCCTTTCCTACTGCACGTCGGGATTCCCTAACCCCCGATGCTAGTCCGCTTATATCACATCGGACTCCTAGTATATAAACCCTGTAAAATCCCTACATCTCTTTAGTTCGAATATCAACTAAGATCACAATCCCGAAACATCTGAATCCTCTCCCTAAAGTCTGAGTTGATCTCAGTACTTACCATCCGACCTAATTAAGAGACAGGACTCGTACAGGGGCGCAACATACAAGTTGAAGCCGCAGTCTCTTACCCTCCGATGTTCCCGGACCCCTGTTCCCATCCCTCCGATATCCCGATCCATCGGGTTCACACCGGAACACCGGGATTGAACCGGACCTTGACAGGAGCGCAGCACATACATTGCAGCCAAGGTTCCTGATCCATCAACTCCCTTAGGATTATCTGGATTTCCATGCCCCTCATCCCCTCATCCCAATCCTTTAGACTCTATTTGGAAACCTTGGGATTGACCCAGACTTTGACAAGAAGCTATTGAGGAAGACAGGGCTAGGGCCAGGATGTTATGATTAGTGTCAAGGTCCAGTTCAATCCTGGGGTTCCGGAGCAAACCCGATGGATCGGGTTATCGGAGTGATGGGGAAGGAGTTCCAGAGAGTGTTGGAGTTGTAAGGGACTGTGGCTTCAACTTATATGTTGCGCCCCTATATGAGTCCTATCCCTTGATTTCAAGTGAGGTCGGATTATAAGTCCTGAGATCAACTCAGACTTAGGAAGCGGAAGGTTCAGATGGAGGACGGGTTTCGGGATTGTGATCTAGTTGATATTCGAACTAAGGAAACGTAGGGATTGTACAAAGGGTTTATATACTAGAAGTCCAATAAGATATAAACGGAATAGCGTCGGGGGTTAGGGAATCCTGACACGCAGTACAAGTCTATGATCGGGATGACAAAGTAATGTCGTGTGGATGACGAATGGAACATGGTGTTAGTAAGGATATGACAAACAACAGGAACAGTAATGGAGATGGACATAGGACGGACTTAGTTACTAATACAAGTCCGAAGACTCGGGATCGGAATGGGAACGGGAAACAGGAAACAGATGAAAGAAATGTCTAAGTACAATCTGATGTTGTCGGGATACGTCGGGATGCGTCGGATTGTGTCGGGATTAGGTTAGATTGGATGGGAAAGTCATGGGATGTGACAGTATCCCCCTCTTAGGCCTGAACCTTGAGGGCCTTTAGAGTTTGGACTTGGTGCGAGAATATTCTGTGGTGGAGTTTCAAATTTCGGGAGTCCGACGCGTTCTTCTTAAGTGGAAAATCTTCATTGGATAATCTTCACCTTCCTTCCAACATCATCATGTCATCTTCATCAGACAAAGTCGATCCCGCCAAGCTCCAGCGCAAAGAGGAGCAGCACCGTCGGGAGGCCAAAAACAGAATTCGGGAGGCCGAAGAGAAGAGGGCCCGACGAGAGGCCAAGAAGGCCAAGGATGAGGAGAAGAAAAGGTGGGCTGCGGAGGAAGCGTGCAGGAAGGCAGAGGAAGAAGCTGAGGAAGTGGTGAGGAAGAGGGCTGAGGAAGAAAGGAGGAAGTCGCAGTCTGTGAAGGCGGACAAGAAAAAGAAGACTCCAGGAGCGTTGATGGCTTGCCCACAAGAAACCGAGGCGGGCACATCGCAGGCAGGCAGTGTCAGGTCGGCAGGCTGGAGGCCTGGTCCCGAAAACCCGTGTGTGAATTGTACTTGGTTGGAGATCGAGTGCAATGAGCCGTCGACGAAGAAGTCCCGCACCTGTTTCCAGTGCAGGACATCGCACATAGTCTGTCGGGAGCCCAGAACGCAGCCTAAGAAGAAGAGGCAGATGATCGACCTCACGTCTCCCTGAGACGGGAAGGAGCAGAAACGTTGGAGGCAGGGTAGCCCTGATTATCGGGAGAAGGGAAGCGACGACAGGATCGGGGGCAACAAAGCAGGAGAGGAGAGGGAGGATGTCATCGGGGCTATGGTGGAGGCTATTGTGGCTTTCACTGAGCAGTACGAGGTGGAGGTGGCGGCCGCGACAGGGTTCTGAAGGGAGCTCATTTATGAGCTTGGGGGTATCAGGGTTGTGATGCAGGCTTTGGTGAAAGCATACCTGCAGGATAGGGTGGCGAGGCAGGAAGGATCAGGCTCAGCTTCGGGTTTGGGTTTGGGCGTCGGAGGAGCCAACAAGGTTGGTGAGGGGTCGGGATCAAAAAAGGTCGACCTGAAGGGAAAGGGGAAGAAGAAGCCCGATCCGATGGAGAAAAAGGCCACCCCGAAAGAGAAGAAGTCCAACCCAAAGGGGAAAGGAAAAGGGAGAGCGGTGGATGAGGACGAGGACATGTACATTTCGGACGGTAAGGGGAATGGCGGAGAAGAGGACAATAAAGATGCAGACGGGGACATTGAAATAGTGTAGTAGAATCGTGTCCGACCTTCCTCTCGTCTCCTTCGTAAATACGATGTACTTGTAGTCCGAATACATGCGTCAATGTACCTTCAACATTTTGGATTTAGAATGGGGATAGAGGTCCAGGTTTTGTCGGATAAGCGGAGTGGAAACCTGAGACTAACTCGGATGTGTGACTTAGTTCTGTGGCTAATAGCCAGGATGTTTCTTCGTTGGTTCCTTCATAACCAGCCCACTTGACTAGGTATAGGAGTTGGCAGTTCCAACGTCAATGGTTGATCTTGGAGTCTAGGATTTCCGTGATCTCGTATTTGGGTTCACTGTCGACTTTGATCGGAGGAGGTGGGGGTTGGGTCCAATTTGGGATGATGTTTGGGGTAGCGGGTTCCAACTGGGAAACATGGAAAATGGGGTGGACTGCACGCATGGAGTCTGGGAGTCTTAGGGTGAATGAGAGAGATCCGACTTGAGCGATAATCAGATATGGGCCCAGATTCTTCTCGGATAGTTTCTTAGAGGGTCAGGTTGATCTGAAGTACTTTGCTTTGACCAAGACTTGATCTCCTACTTTGAAATCGGGAGCGGGGAGTTGTCTAGCATCAGCGGGTCCTTGGTAGCATTTCTGGGTGTGGGCCATTTCCGTACGAAGGAACTCACGTAGTTCCTGCAAGTCCACAGTGTATTCCTGAGCATGGGATGATGTCATGTCTCTCTCGGGATAGACGGAGATGTTTGGGTGATAACCCTTATTAGCGAAGAACGGAGATACTCCAGTAGTAGCACTAGGAGCGTTGTTGTACGCGAATTCTGCAAGGGGTAGGAGTTCAGACCAATTGTCCTGCTGGTAGTTGCAGTACACTTGGAGGTATTGTTCGAGGGTTTGGTTCGCTCGTTCTGTCTGTCCGTCGCCTTTGGGATGGTAGCCTGACGTGAAATGTAGTTGAATGTCTAGGGCTTTCCCAAGGGATCAGAAGAAGTGGGAGACGAATTCAGTACCCCGATCAGATGTGATATGGGAGGGAACTCTGTGCTTGGAAAACACGTTGAGCAGGAAGATCTTCGCAAGTCCGGGAGAGTCTATGGTATCATGTGTCGGGATGAATATGGCTTGCTTGGAAAGGCAGTCAATGACTACTAGGATAGCGGTGAATCCGCTGGAGGAAGGGAGTTGCTCAATGAAATCCATAGAGATGGAGTTCCATGGCTTCTCAGAAATGGGGAGCTGTTTAAGCAACCCATAGGGTCGGTGTCTCGGGGTTTTGGCTCGGGCACAGGTAGTACAGGAACTGACATAGTCCTTTACAAATGTCCTGAGTCCTGGCCAAGTATATTCCCGACGGATCAACTCGAGGGTCCGATTCTGTCCGAAGTGTCCGGACAGTGGATGGTTGTGCTTGTATCAAAGTACGTGAAGACATAGATCCTTTGCTTCAGGGACATAGATGTGATTGTCGAGTGTCAGGAATCCTTCTGGATTGACAGTCCATCTGGAGTCCGACATGCCCTTGATTCGGACTGAAGCGATCAGATTGGAGTCTAGGAATTCTAGGATGTCTTTGTGAATGTCTTCGATATCGAGTAGTGATAATGCACATAGGACCGGGGCCAGTAATATCATAGCCCGTAGGGACAAAGCGAGTTGTTCTTGGGTGAACACCGGACAGAGGTTCTGAGGGTTGACGTGAGCGAAGTCCTGATCCCCCTTTTTTGGGTAGACGTCCCAACGTTGAGTAAGGGAATCGGGTTGAGCTCCTAAGCGTCCAGGACGGAAACAGATAACCATATTAAACTGAGAAAGAAATTCCGACCAGCAGGCTTGCCTGCGGGTCAGGACTTTTGAAGTAGAAAAATATTCAAGATTTTTATGGTCCATGACAACGTCGACGGGGGTGCCCGTGCCTTCGAGATAGTGACGCCAATGGCAGAACACCTCATGGATAGCCAACAGCTCCTTATCATGGGTGTCATAGTTGAGTTCCGGGGCTGTCAGGGTTCAGGAGTAGAATGCAACAGGACAGAATTCCTCATCCAGACAATGGATGGAGAGGATTCCCGTGATTGCATAGTCCAAAGTGTTGGTCTCGACAGTAATGGGACAGTCTGGAATCCAATGAGTAAGGATGGGTGCTGTGGTAAAGGCTTCCTTGAGTTTATTGAAGGCGGAGTGACAGGAGTCGTTGAAAGTCCAGGGAGCATTTTTTCGGGTGAGTCGGGTTAAAGGAATGACAATATCAGAGTAATTGAAAATAAAACAATGATAAAAATTGGCGAACCCAAGGAAGGACTGGATGTCCTTCACTTTGCAGGGTTCAGGCCAATCCCGAACTGCTTGGACTTTTTCTGGGGCCATCGTCAAACCCGAAGGGGAAAGACAATAACCAAGGCACTCGACGGAGTCCGTGTGCCATTCGCACTTCTCAGGTTTCACGTAAAGTCTGTGTTTGCACAGACGACGCAGGACTTCGCAGACATGCTCCTTGTGGGAAGCCATGTCACCTGAGTAGATAAGAATGTCATTGAGGTATATGTTAGAGACGGGTTCAATCCCAGAGGTCCAGAGTAAACCCAATGGATCGGGTTGTTGGAGTGATGGGGAAGGAGTTCCAGAGGGCATCAGAGTGGTAAGGGATTGTGGCTTCAACTTATGTGTTGTGCCCCTATACAAGTCCTATCCCTTGATTTCAGGCGAGGTCGGATTATAAGTCCTGAGATCTACTCAGACTTAGGAAAGTGGAGGACGGGTTCAGGGATTGATATCTAGTTGATATTTGAACTAAGGAAGTAAGGAGTTTACAAGGGGTTTATATACTAGGAGTCCGATAGGATATAAGTGGAATAGCGTCGGGGGTTAGGGAATCCCGACGTGCAGTAACAAAGGCTATGATCAGGATTACAAAGTAATGGCGCGAGGATGACGAATGGAACGTGGGGCTAGTAAGCATATGACAAACAATAGGAACAAGAATGGAGATGGACATAGGACGGATATAATTACTAATACAAGTCCGAAGACTTGGGATCAGGATCGGAGAACAGAATGGAGAAACAGAAGAAATAGTTCTAAGTATGAATCGGAGATGTCAGGATACATTGGAGTGTGTTGGAATTGGGTTGAATAGGGTGGGAATGTCACGGGATGTGACCATATACCACAACACAGACATCTAGGAGGTCTGCAAAGACACTATTAATAAAACACTGAAAGGCTGCAGGGGCATTGGTGAGCCCAAAGGGCATCACTAGCCATTCATAGGAGCCATAGCGAGTCCGAAAGGCAGTTTTCCATTCATCCCCGGGGGCGATGTGGACAAGGTGATAAGCATGACAGAGGTCGATCTTTATATACACCTTGGCCCGACTTGGGGAATCTAGGAGTTCGGATATTAGGGGTAGCAGATAGCGGTCTTTTTTTCGTGATTTTGTTAAGGCCTCGGAAATCCACGCACAAATGTAGGGATCCGTCCTTCTTGCGAATGAAGAGGACAGGAGCGCCATGCGCAGAGCTGGACGTGCGAATGAAACCATAGCTGAGATGTTCATCAATGAATTCCCAGAGGGACTCTAGTTCTGTCGAGGAGACGGGGTAGACAGTCCCTAGAGGAGGGGATGCACCTTCCTCTAAGTCAATCTTGAGATCAAATTCCCGATGAGGAGCAAGGGTGTCAGCCTTGCATTTACTGAAAATGTCGGGGAAATCATGATAATCCAAAGGAACAGAGGATAGATCAATTTGCTCGGGAGTGTCGGGCTGTGTGGAAACAGAACATAGTTTGGAGTCCTTGGGACAGAGATGGATGCTGAACTGCTCGGATCCCTCCAATTTGCACATGCGCACAAAGGCAGCAGCGTTGATAAAGGAGATACGAGGAGCTTCACGAGGAGGCTTGTCAGGGTTGTCAGGTTGAGGCGGGGGAACAGATTCCCACAGCTCCAGAGGTGACGTCGGGGTATTGGCATTCTCCGGAATCGATGTCTGGAACGTAATACTGCCCAGTACCCAGTCAATCAATGGATTGTAGCGGGTGAGCCAGTTGTGTCCTAAAACAATGAAACAAGATGAATCCAACGGAGTAACGTAAAATGTATTGGATGTGACAAAGCCGGAAGGGAAACGAACGGAAAGATCAACAGCGCGGGTGATCATACAATTGGAAGTACCATTGAAAAGTTTAAGCGGAATAGGAGGAACAGAATAGGTAGAAAGTTGGTGTTTATTAACAAAGGAAGTATCAATGAAACAGTCCATAGAACCACAATCTACTAAAGCAGGAAAAGCAGAAATATTGGAGAAATTGGGAAATGTTACAGAAGGCATAAGTGCCCTGGGATCAGAAAGAGCGGATGCGTTGAGATGAATCTCCTTAGTTGCACGGTCGGATTCAACGCAGCCTCCATCCCATGTGGAGTCCTGAAGGCTGCACTCTATTTTTTTGCCTCAGTGGTCAAGGCCTCTGGTTGGGTTTCTGGAGTAGCGGTCTTGGCTGCTTGGGCCTTGGACACACTGGAAGAGGACTTCCTGCAGTCCTTGGCCATGTGTCCTGTGTTCCTGCAGAACATGCACAGCTTGAGATCAAAGCGGTGTTTGCATTCCTCAGCTGTTAGGTGTCCATCCTTCCCAAGTTTGCTGGATAAGTCGGATTGGGGTTTCAGGTTAGGAGTGAAGGGTTTCCCCTTGGAGGATGATGAGGATGCATTGGGAGTTGACGGATTTGCGGAGGACTGGGTGGGTTTTGAGGACGTAGTGTTTGAGTTGCCTTTGGACGTCGAGGGTTGAGTTCCCAACGTCTTGGTTTGACGGGCAACCTCGGACTTGCGTTCCCAGTACCTGCTGTCAATGGTCTGAGAGAGAGTACAGAGCTCCCCAAGAGTCCGAGGCTTCCCGATGCAGGAAATCTTGTCCTTGATTCTGTCAGGGAGTCCGTTGTAGAAATGGTGTCGGAGGGCACCTTCGCCATAACCCTGGACTTGGGTTGCAAGGCGATTGAATTCTACCACGTACTTGTTGATGTGTTGACCATCTTTCATGGAGAGATGGTTGAGCTGGTGTTCAGCGTCACCAACGGGGTCGTGGGGTCTGAAATTGGTCTGGAGCTCGAGGACGAATTCCCGATAATTGTCCATCCAGTCCGGGTGAAGTGCTGGATCACCCAGTTGGAGGAGATTGGGCTCGAACCACTTGAGAGCCATTCCTTTGAGGTAGGACTGGGCAAAGGTGACCTTTGCCTGGTCCGTCCAAAAAGCACAGGGACGGTTCTGAAAGTTTAGCTCACATTGAACCAAGAAGGCCCTAAGCTTGCGAGGTTCAGTTCTGTCAAAGGTGTCGGGTTCCCGCACCTTTGTATGTGAAGAGGAGTTATCAGCGTCGGGGTCACGACAGGACAATCGTGTGAGCCCATGAATGGCCTCCGCCAGAGCCATGATTGGGTTAGCTGGAAGGTCATCGGGGTCAGGTGGATTCCCGAAGATATTAACATCTTCATCGTCATCATCATTATCGCCGTCATTGTCAGGGTTTTCATCAGGGTCATCACCACCACCATCCCCGTGGTCAGGTGGATCGGGTTCATCTCCGCCATGACGAGGTTGGTGGGCTGAAGGAGTCGGAGTGGATGGGGTGTGTGGCGGGAATCTGACCTGGGATGCGGAGTCCCTATCTGTACGACAGGACGAGAAGCTTCGGAATTGGTCGACGATGGGAGCCCCTCAACGTGTGGACATCAGGGAGCTCAGCGTGTCATCCCGATGTAGTCAGCTAAGCTAGTCTAAGAGGAAGACTGTGCCAGAGAATGAGGGGGTAGGGCGAATGGTTCGACCCTTGAGGGAAGCAGTGAGCACGAAGGCCGGAGGATATGTCTCCCCTTCCTCTCGAGTGAACAATAAGGGGGCTCGATGGTTAATCGGGCGAAAGTGAAGAACGAAGGGAGGAAATTAAGACTAAGGGAGGAGGGAGGCAGAATGGGAGATCCTAAGGCTACGAGACGTGCGCAGGTCGAATCTGGGCGGTGAGGTGTTGGACCCAGAGACGAGGGGGTCTGACCTTAGCTGGGCGGTGTCCGGGCGAGCGTGGGTAGACCAAGTGTACTTAGAAGCAGATGTCTGAAGGGGAGTCTCGCGCAATGGGAATCGAGGGATCGTTGATAACAATAAATTGGAAGTCTAAAACGCAAGATGATGCACCGTGGTGCCTACGTACAGGACTTTATAGTCTGGGTATGCCCGAGACTGTCTGACAGGCGGGCGGCTTATGTAATCGTAACTACGCCCGTTGAGGGGTATGTGATCTGATATATATGGGTGATATCGGGTGAAACACTAAGTACAAAGGGGGGAAATAGAGTGCGAGAGAGAGAGAGAGGGAGAGAGAGGGTATACTACTTACCGGCTGGATGAGGGCATGGGCGGAGTGGGCAGTACAAGGACAGACGCGAGGATCTGTAAATGAAAGGGAGAGCTCCGGGCAAATGGGGATAGGTGCGTGGGCGAATGGAACCCTCATGGGCAGGTCGCTGGGTACATGCGGGAGTGATAGGATGGGTCGTCGCGCGGTGTTGCACGCGTAGGGAACTCTGGTTCCCTACACCGAGCTGAGTCTGTAGGTGGAGCAATGATGTTTTGCACAGTGCGTGCATGAGCGTGAGTCTGAACGGTTCTAGACATATGAGGAAAATGGTGTTAGCGAACTCGTAGAGGTTTGAGTTCAAATATACTGTCAAGGTCCGGTTCAATCCCGGGGTTCCAGAGCAAACCCGATGGATCGGGTTATCGGAGTGATGGGGAAGGAGTTCCAGAGAGTGTTGGAGTTGTAAGGGACTGTGGCTTCAACTTATATGTTGTGCCCCTATACGAGTCCTATCCCTTGATTTCAAGTGAGGTCGGATTATAAGTCCTGAGATCAACTCAGACTTAGGAAGCGGAAGGTTCAGATGGAGGACGGGTTTCGGGATTGTGATCTAGTTGATATTCGAACTAAGGAAACGTAGGGATTGTACAAAGGGTTTATATACTAGAAGTCCAATAAGATATAAACGGAATAGCGTCGGGGGTTAGGGAATCCCGACACGCAGTACAAGGCTATGATCGGGATGACAAAGTAATGTCGTGTGGATGACGAATGGAACGTGGTGTTAGTAAGGATATGACAAACAACAGGAACAGTAATGGAGATGGACATAGGACGGACTTAGTTACTAATACAAGTCCAAAGACTTGAGATCGGAACGGGAAACGGGAAACAGATGAAAGAAGTGTCTAAGTACAATCTGATGTTGTCGGGATACATCGGGATGTGTCAGATTGTGTCAGGATTAGGTTAGATTGGATGGGAAAGTCACGGGACGTGACAATTAGGGTTAGGATTATCAGGGAAGCACCTTGGTAACTACACTTTTTATGGTAGTTCACTACACTATTAGGGATCTCCCACTTATAACTACAAAGTTTATTATAATTTGAGCAATTGCTTTTTAAACACACCGCGTTTAAAAATTCATTTTACTTATAACTTACCCAAACATGGTTAGATTGCTTAGGTCATCGTATTATTTTACTCCATTCATCAGGAACTATGACTTTTATAGAGATTTCAAAGCATGGGAAAATCAAATGTGGCCAGTCAGGTGATGTGGGTGCACTGCCAGTATTGGGTGAACTGGAGGTCTGGCAAGCTGGGCAATTGGACAACTGGCACACCGGGAACTTCAATGTTTTTGGGGGCTTAGAATACATTTCATAATAGAATTCTAAAATATTATATTATATAAACCCTTATGGGCAGGTGAGAAATATTATATTTAAGTGGTCAACAGAATAAGTAAGGAAATATCTTATCATGTGGAACATTCCGAGTGAAGTAAAAATATAAATTTTTATGAGGTCATAGAATGTGATTTAGAATAAAAAATTATGAAATGTATTATAAAATGTATTATAAAGCCCTCAAAATATTGAAACTCCCACAGTAGTATCTAGCGCTCACAGGCCTGGTGCTGCAGGAACCACGGCAACAGAGCTACTCCCAGTGTTTCAATATTTTGAGGGCTTCATAATACATTTCATAATACATTTCATAATTTTTGATTCTAAATCACATTCTATGACCTCATAAAAATTTATATTTTTACTTCACTCGGAATGTTCCACATGATAAGATATTTCCTTACTTATTCTGTTGACCACTTAAATATAATATTTCTCACCTGCCCATAAGGTTATATAATATAATATTTTAGAATTCTATTTTGATTTATATTCTAAGCCCCCCAAAAACATTGGAATTCCCAGTGTGTGGGTGAGCAGGGCGATGTGTGTATGCTGCCAGTATTGAAAGTCTGGAAGTCTGTGCACACTGCATACACTGGAGGGTGTGGCAGCTGTGGATGGCTGGAGCCCAAATCAGTAGTTTGCTGATGTATTCAAGCTTTTCCCTGCCAATGTCCGCCATTCCATCCACCTCATCTCTACTCACAGGGCCGAGAATGCTGTCTAGGTGACCAAATCTCTCACCAATATCATCAATCAGCCCCTCCACCCAAATACTGTCTGCCAGCACTTGAACAAAACTGGTATGAAGGCTGTGGTTAAGCGAAAATGTCCTATACTCTCTACAAGGGATTGCAAGGCATGGCTAGACTTTGCCTATGCTCACAAGGGTTGGACTCTGGATGACTGGAAGAATGTGGTATGGTCTGATGAGACTAAAATCAATTGCCTAGGGTCAGATGGACACAAGTGGGTGTGGAAAAAGGCAGGGGAGGGGCTCAGTGATAGGTTAGTAGAGGGGACCCTCAAGTTCAGATGAGGTTCTGTGATGATGTGGGGCTGTATGGCTTAGGAGGGTGTTGGATATGCCACCAAGATTGATGGTAGGATGGATGGGGACCTATATCTTCAAATTTTGAAGGATAAAATTCAAGAATCCCTTGAGTATCATGGTTTCAATCCTCCTGACATCACCTTTCAGCAGGACAATAACCCCAAGCATATCTGTAAGAAGGTCAGGGAATGGCTAGAGGAGCAGTATTTTAGGACTATGGTGTGGCCTGCACAGTCTCCTGACCTTAACCCCATAGAACATGCCTGGGGTTACCTTGAGAGGAGGCTTGCAGAGTATAAACACCCTCCTAATGGGATGGAGCAGTTATAGGAGAGGATTGAGGTGGAATGGAACAAGATACCAGCTGTGATGTGTCAGGGATTGATTTAAAACATGTCTAGGAGGGTTAATCTTTGTTTGTACAGCCAAGCAATAGCAAATATGCTTTCATTTGGCTAAGATCCCACTGTCCGGGCTGAAAGTGAATAAACTGTTACAATGACATGTCTGTTTTGAAATAGGCATATCTCCATGGCCACAGTACCTGATTACATGACTAAGGCATCGTTTGGTAGCCAGGAACCAATGCTACAACTCGGCCCACCAAGGCTAAGGGATATTCCCACGCCCTCCAGCACTACATCACACCAACCAAAAAAACAGCCAAACATTGCAATGGTTTATGGAGTCACTGTAGATGTACCAGTTCCAAGGACAGGAAGCTGTTGAAGCATGCAGGGGCATAGCGAGAGGAACTCTCTACTCACCTGTGCTGAGGGGATTACTTGCTAGTAAGCAGGTAGTGGTTGGAGTATAAGAAACAATCTATTGAGTGCTATTACAGCGCTGGGTTTATATACTGGATACAAGCATGACAGGTCACTGATGTGACTGTTGATGTGACTAAGAGTCCTTATCTAACTACTTATCTAAGATAGTAACACGCTGTAATGAATGCTGTACATGCTGCTATAAGCGCAAGTTCAACACTCCCCCTCGCTAAGCATCACCTGAGTGTGCACGAGCATAGATGGCGCATTTAGCTGCCATGTGTATCCTGATAAAATTCAAGGCCTAGTTGGGCTCTGAACTGTTCGAATTTGACATGTCCTAAGTTCTTTGTGAACATGTCTGCAGGGTTAGCTGCTCCATCGATAAAGTATATCTCACCTTCTTCTGGGAGATTACTTCGCGTACATAGTGGTAGCGGATGTCGATGTGCTTGGAGCGCTTTTCTGTGATAGGGTTTGTAGCCATAAAGATGGATCCCTGATTATCACCACAGATTGGGATAGGTTTGAGGTTGTAGCCGAGCTCACTTAATAAGGAGCGTATCCAGACTACTTGGCGACTGCAATCACTGAGTGCCATGTATTCAGCCTCTGTTGAGGAAAGAGCAACTGTCTTTTGGGCGTGAGATGCCCAACTAAATATGCCATCTGCAATTTTCAGGAAGTATCCTGTTTGCGATTGGCGGGAAGTGGGGTCAGATGCCCAGTCTGAGTCTGTGCAAGCTGTAAGGCCGAGACCAGATCCACCGTTGAACACAAGGGAGTAATTCTTGGTTCCAATGAGATAGCGGCAGATATGTAGCACTTTGTTGAGGTGGTCTTCTGAGGGGTTGGCTGCATGCCTAGAAAGCACGGTCACAGCATATGCAATGTCAGGACGAGTTCCAAGCATGATGTAGAGCAAGGAGCCAATGATGGTTTGAAAACGGCTGCGCAAGTTAAGATCTGCAGCAGATTCATTTGGTAAAGCATAGTAGCCTTGGGGAAGAGGAGTGGGTGCAGATTTCGCATTCTGCATACCGCATCTTTCGAGGACGGTTTCAAGATAAGTGCATTGATCT
>KN819381.1:11142-21211 GCA_000827475.1 Paxillus involutus ATCC 200175
TTGTAGAAGTTGGGAGAGTCGGAAGTTGAGCAACAGCTGGCTTTTATGGTTCGGCCTTGATGCGGTCAAAATGCAAACCAAGAATTGCGAGGATTCCCACGCGGCTTCGTAGTCCGTCCTGTGCGATGCCGACGGTCCCAAACACACGCACTGACTTCGTTTCTCAGGTTCCCTGTCCATTCCAGACAATTCTATGCCCAAATTAGCAGTCCCGCGTCGGTAAATATTGGTCAACGGTATGCCAAATAATAGGTGTATATTTCTTCACATCTATCAAGCTCAAGTCCCAGCATGCACTCTCAATATCCTCCCCGGCGGAGACGGAGGCAATGTTCAAGTGTCCCAAGCAATAACTTGAAAGAACTCGTTGTATCCATTAAAAACACCACCTTCAAATGACTCTCGTCTCTTTACCGCTCCTAATAAACCTGTGTGTAAAAGAACAGTGAGGACATACGTACAAAAACAGCCCATGGTGCAGCTGATCAGAGACGGGACTAGCTCACCTCGTCAAACGGTCTAGTGTCATTGAAACAGCTTTCCCAAACCTCATTGACGGCACGTTCTGCCGCTGCCTCGTCAGGACACTTTGGATTCGCTCGAACGGATAGAATTGCCCTCCGACGAACACACGCCTGCGCAGCAATGGATCGAACAGAGTTGTGATGCATCAGACATAGATACAGGGGGTGGATAGGGGGAAAGATCCACCTGATGTTGTTTCGAAAAGGACACGTAACCCCGGCCTAGCTCACGCATGTATCTACAGTCACCGCTCAGACTGTTAGCGCGGATCTTTGTATTTCGATCAAGGAGTAAGATAGATAGCAAGCAGGAGCACGTTCTCGTCAACGATAAAAACGGTGCCACAATGTATTCGCTGACTCACTTCGCTACATGCGTGGTGTCTCAAGTTATGCCAATCTACCTTGAACTTGCAGTGATCATACATGTGTATCAGCTCGTGGGTCAGCGTATCTTCCATGTGTTTCTTGTCCCCGAAATGGCCTTGGCATAGGACAATGGCCCCCGCTGGATGAAATCCTCCCGAACGTGTAAGATCGCACGGGGCACACACGATGTTTGAAGACGGTACGGCGCAGCCTGAAAGCTTGAGGTGCTTGAGCATGAAAACCACGGACGGACCTGGTACATGACATCGGACGAGGCGAGCACCAATTCATAGCAACTAATGAGGACACGCTCGGACACGAGGAAACAACGAGAAAAACGGACTATAGTTCATGGTCTCAGTCTTCCATTTCTCGCAGGCAAGGCGTTTCTGCTCCTCGTGATTCCGCTGTCGTTCTTCGGGAGTTGCACCGAGGCCAGTCAGTAAAGCGGCTTTCTTGAGCCATCTCTGAAAAGCCCGAGAGTCTGCTGGATCCACAGGCGGGGGAGAAGAGGCGGGATCCATGGTTTTGGAACAAGGCGCGAAATTTGGCTTGCACCAAAACAGGAATGAAACCCTAGTCTCGGGTTCGGGTTTATCTCTTACGCTACACAAGCGGCGAGTGCCAGCTACGCGTGATGCGTAAAAATTGGCGCCATGTGCATCCCGGCGTAGAAACAACTCTCGGAAGCAACCTTGGCAAGGAAAGAATGCGGTGCCCTACTCTATAAACTGGTGTTTCTTGGTTGGTCCATTTGCATCCATGATGGCAACAGTGCAAATGCTCTGAGTGGTCTAGCGCCGTTGCCGCGTAGGCATCTTCAGATCAATGACCTTCCAGGGATACGAGTACACGCAAATCTTACGAGCCTCTCTACGATGGCGAACGACTTACCATTTAGTTGAGAAGAACCGAAGCACTCAAGACCATAGCACCAGCAACAAAAAGAAAGAAGTTTTTGCTGTCTAGTAAGTAAACTCAGTCTTGTACCTGGAGTGGTCGCCCAGTAATGGCAAATCTACTAGTATCTCGCAGAATCACACGACTCGAGTTGAGTCCAAGACGATGGGTCATATGGACATGCACTGGCAAGTGCTGGTGTCATGGTGGGCGTAGGGGATTTCTGATAATTCTCCCAGGAACTCTCACGGGACAGGGGCTCAAGATGAAGACGAACAAACTGTAACTTATGGTTACGTCTCGAGCTCGTGGGGCCCGGATCCAACGTTCTGAGCACTTGCGCATATGAGCATGAACTCAACTCAACCATCGATCAGTCTTGTTACACCTGGTACGTGGTACAAGGAACCGGTGGTGGCCTTCGCAGTCTCACCCTTTGTTTGGAGTCCCAATCTCCACCTCCCAGGCCCCTGAATCGCCCAGTTCTGCACCAATACTCGCAGGCTGCATTTCGAGTTCTTCACTGAGCCCCACTGCGTCACATCGGATCAACTCCAGTACACATGTACGACTTCAGCTAACCACCTGACAAGCACTTACTCACATCAATCCGAGGTTCTTCCTGGCTCTTCTGTGACGCAGGGTGAACCTTGGCATGTTCTGAGCCAAAGGGTCCGCACACCGACAAAATACCGAGCCGAAAGTAGACAACATCGGGTTGAAGGTGGTCGAGGCTTTGCCAAAGCAGACCACAGACACATAGCTGAGAAAGGACACCGAGATAAGAAAGCAGATCACTGAATCGAGAAGTGATACCACCGCAAAGAACGGAGAACACCGAGCTGAAAAAAGGAGCTGAAGTAACCTTGAGATCGAGATGTGACAAGGGGTTTGTTCAGTCATCTAATTGTCTGTTCCTAAAGTCTGATGGTAAGGCCCGTGACAGGATAAAGGTGCTATTTGACGGACTCCGACTGCCGGTTTTCCGGTACAACGGACAATCTACTTAGCCGTTGGCTGTAATGATTGGAAGGAGAAGAAGCCGAAGAAAGGACACGATGGTCGAGGCTCTGGACAAGCCCTGCGATGCCATGGACGTCTTCGAGGATTAGAAGGCGGCCGGCAATGTTGTACGGTCGCCTTCGATCTCCTGTGCAAGAACTGTATTCGGGGATCGTGGTGATTCCGTAGTCCATTAAGCCTTCCAAACTAAAGATCGCTAGGAGTATCTTCGACGCGGGAAATGAGGAGAGGCGCTGTTCCACAATGTGCTACAGCTCGATGCAGGGCCTATCTGTTGAGTCCGTTTGTTGCAATATTCGTTGTGGGCTATGACTGCGTTAGAGACGCTGGCTGGATGTATAATGGCATGATTGGTGTGCTATACCATGCAAGCCTCGGCACAGTCGTGTAACGTTCGTCAGTTTCAACGTTTTCGACAGTTGGACGCTCCCGGAGCTATAAATTTCGATGTTTGTTCACTCAGTACCACGCTGGCAATGGGTGTATTCCTCACCTTGAACTTCATCATGAATTGATGGTACACGTGCTGAAACACACAATTGTCGTCTTGCACGACACCAAAGCCCCTAACCAGTGCGGCAACATGGCGTCCTCACCGCGAACAGCCTAGTGTCGTGCTAAACTAAAAATTAGCTTTCCGCACCAAGGCCGAACCTTAACAGCCAGTTGCAAGTTGCTCGCTTCCCCCAACTCCCAAAGTTCCCTCCACGTTCCCCCCTCGCCGCCCCCCCTTCTTTGCATTCACGATCCAAGATGTTTGCGAAGCTCACGTAAGTGACAACCATACATACAATGTTCTCATCCAGGGGGCTGACAATCCAATCGACTTCGTTGTCAGCACTCTCGCCCTCGCCTTCCGCTTTGATCCTCAGCACCCCACCGGCTCGACAACGGGTGGCGTGACCGATGTCACATGGATCCCCGAGGTCGGTGATCCCGACACCTTCTCCTTGGAATTGGTCGACACGGCCTCCCAAGACACAGTTTTGACCACCGGTCTGGGACATGCCATCGCCCTGGCACGCACCAGGCGTAACAACATTGATCAATGCTTGATTTCGTGCTCACAGTCACATGCTCAAGCGCGCTCGTAGTTGAATGTTGGATCTAGGCCCCACGAGCTCGAGACGTGACCGTAAGTTACAGTTTGTTCGTCTTCATCTAGCTTAAGCTCCGTCCCGTGAGAGTCCCTTGGAGGAGTCATCGCGACTATACTCACAATGACACTAGCAGCACTTACCACCGCATTTAAATCCATGTGATCCATCGTCTTAGACCCAACTCGTGGTTCTGCGAGGTACTAGTAAAGTTGCCATTACTGGGCAACCCACTGAACACAGTTAGAGGACCGATCGATGGATGTCACAGAAGGTCTCAGGCTCTCGCTCTTCCCCAGGCTTGAAGCAATCAGAAAGTACTAGCTTGCCCCTAGAGGTACAAGACTTAAATTACTTACGAAACAGAAAAAATAGCTCTTTCGTCACTGGTGCTATGGTCTCGACTGCTTCGGCTCTTCTCAACGAAACGGCGAATCGTTCACCCTAGTGTCGTGCTAAAAATCAGCTTTCTGCATGTTGCCCAACTTTGCTTCCCCCGGACCCAACTTCCACAAGTTCTACTCGCTGCCCTCCCCCTTTGCACTCACGATCCGAGATGTTTGCTAAGCTCATGTAGGTGACGACTTGTACAATATTCTCGTCCAGGGGGGCTGGCAACCTAATCGTGTTCGTTGCCAGCACCCTCGCCCTCCATCTCTCAACACCCCCACCGATGTGACGACGGGTGGCGTGATGGCTATCACATGGACCTCCGACCTACTGGATACTGTCACCCTCTCCTTTGAGTTGGTCAAAAAGATCTTGCAGGAATCATCCGTCGTCGCGGAACGTGTGGGATCCACTCTGGGAGCCATCACCGTCTAAATCCCTCAGGTTCCCGTTGGGTACGTGAAACAATCTCATTGCTGTTTGACCAGCGGCGGTTGACCCGGCATCCCAATAATGGTGGTTACACGCTCCAAGCAGTAGATACCAAGTACGTCTTTTTCACAGCATTGTTGTTGACAGGATTCCTTTGCGTGACTTCAGTAGCGACGTCAACGGCGCCTTGGCTCAAAGCGGAGTCTTCACTATTGAACCAGTGTAGACTTCGTCAATATCCCGTCCAGATATAATACAGTATGTAGATGGTCAAAGCTTCAATCAGTACCACGCTGGAAAGAGATGTATTCCTCACCATTATGGGGACAAGGGAAGCACAAGTTAGAGTCGAAAGTAAGCGATTGATGGTGCACGTGAATGTACAACTGTCCACACCACCGTTTAGACAGTAGAAGCACCGTGGACATCGAAACTTCTACTCAGCTTATCGGTAACACCGCATCTTCACCGCGAACAGCAGCGCCGTGTTGGAATTACCTTGCGCTACCGAGTTCAGGTCTTGATGACTGGCCTCTGTAGCTCTGTAACTGAAAGGTTCCTTGGCGAGCGCTTGAACGATGTGAGGTTCGGAGCAAGGAAACCATCGAGAGTAAATACCATCCTGAACAAACAAACAATGTAAAACGTGTCACATTCTTGATCCGTGCTACAGGTCGAACGTGTGGAATCGCATGACGACGAGATCCTGACACACAGGCACTGAGTCACATTCCGCTTCTTTGCGTGGGCGTAAGTTGTTCCGGGGACAAGGAACAACAGCAACGGTTACCCTTACGCCTGAAACCTACAGTTAGCCATGGAGTACTTGCTATTCCATCAATGTACGTCAATCGTGACGCCATCTTGGTGCCCCTCGTGTCCTGCCAAACTACTTCGGCGGCCTGGTCAGCACCCGAAACTTTCGAGCGTATGGAATTCCTTGGGCGCAACGCCCCCAATACAGAATAAGTTGACTCATCAAAATTTGAGACTCACGTAACTCGAAAGCTGTGGGGAAATCTAGATTGGACATTGTGCAACGAGTGAACTGCGAATGACAGACGTCATTGCTAGCTTGGCCTCGTGAACGATGAGTTGACAGAACTCACCGGAGTTGCAACGTAGCCGAACTGTGGAGGCCTAGAAGAGTGCTATACAAGGTTCTTGGGTATGGAATGCCCATCTCCGAAAGAGGGGTTTGTGCTGAAGAAACCTGGGGGAACGTCCCCATTCACCCAAGGTTCTGTCAAGAGTGTAACTTGCTATCAACCTGTCATTTTAAGCGATCAGAATGCTGGAATTCCAATGCTGGCACCGTTGGCTAGTGTCCTCAAAGCATGTGACCGCAGGGAGATAGATAATGCAGATGATCTTCGATGTGACAAGTGAGTGTCGGCGGAGTGACCGTACCTCAAACTTGTAAAATGTATGATCTAGAATGGTACCTGGGCCAGCAGGAAAAGTTATCGACTCACCAATGTAAATATACTAGTCCGAGCGACCGTTTAGACCACCGACGGGACATAGTCGTGCTCCAGATATCGAAGCGGGCCTATGGACAGCGTTCTTAAGGTACACCATCAGTCTGGTATCGAGGCAGTATAATAATACACACTGTAACACAGGACGTTACTGTGTTCGTGGGTGTCCCCAGGACCGTCGTGGTCTGAGTCGCGCGTGCGAGCAATTTAGCTTGTATGAATAATAAAAAGCGACTGTCCTTTGAAGGTTTAAAACCTGCCTATTGGTACGCTGCAAATTAAGACCTTTCAAGGATATTGGCAGAGTTGAACAAGAGCTCGGGGACAGTGGCTGTGCTAATTCCGAGTCAGTGGACGTTCGAACTTCAAAACTCTACCCTCTTACCATGATCATCATAGCTTCAAGTGTTGCTCCACTCCGGCTTCAAATCGTCCAGACAGCCTATAATAGCTGCCCCGATCAGATGCGCTGTATTATTTTCATTCTGTTCCCTCGGTGTTCCAGAATCTTCTCATTCATGTGAGCGGTATTATAATATCGCGCTTACAAGGGTGAATTCATAAAACTGGGTGAATTCCCATCGACCTCGACGTACTCCACCTCGGCTGGTTGTCTCGTTATTCTCCAATCGAATTACAAATGACATCACGGATGACCTGTGGCAAGTTTTCTTTTTCGTTCGTTCAGCCTGAGACGCTTATGGAATAAATGCATTCACACCGTGTCTGCTGAGGCCGAAATTCCTCGATTGGAAACGCCGTTGGAAAGTGTTATCCGGTCTTCAAGTTTCAAGAGCCAGGGCTGATGGGCACCGTTTCTATTTGGTCGTGCTTCCAGGTTCCTACTTGTCCGTTCTCCCCTCCTTATGCCTTTATGGGGGTACCATCGTCCCAGCCTAGGCCACTCTAGGGGTACCTCCGCGGTCATGTTCCTCTCCGTTCCACGACATCATATTTTCTTGTTATTGTGGCTGATATTCTAATACGTGGTGATTCGATGTGTCACCCACAACAGCACACAACCTTTTCCGACGTCGCTCTTCTGCGGCCACCCTCCTCCGCATCCTGTGGCTTGGGCACGTCATCTACTAAAACCCAAACGGTGTCAGACTGCTCTACGGCTGTTACCGCGCTTCTCAATACCAGCGACACGCGGTCCATATACCCAAATCAGCTTCCATAGGCCTTGCCCTGACCCATTCTCTGATAAGCCGTGATAAGCTACTCAATGAAAGTCGAAAAAACGTTGACAGTTATCTCACTTGTCACTCGGCTCTCGTCTCTCAGCAAGCGCGTCCTTCCCCCACGATCCCAACTGGAGTTGAGCGCCGCATCATCAAGTCTGCTCCCGAACCTTGTTCCCAAAAGCAATAATTACCTGTCAATCTCAACTGGGGTAAATTAGGATCTCACCCCTTGCGAGACACTGTAGGACACTGTTTTCTTTACTTCCGCAAACCAGAGCGCTGGATAACTTTCGACGTCACAGGCCAGTCTGCCACGCTGAACGTTGAGCGCTGAGCGCTGAGCGGCGATTTGAAGACTTTTGCCGCACTCTGCTCAGGATCGTAGGTGCCAGCACGTTCCTTGCGCCCACTTCTTCGAGCTCGTTAGCCGTGCTGACAAAGCTGTAAACTGCCAACGTCACAAAATACCACCTTGACCTTATGCATCATCTGTCTTAGTTCTGTCTTTCCAGACTAACCCTACCCCGCGGCCCGCCTTCTCGACCCCAGTCCACGCCGGGCCGGCATGCAATATTGCTAGGCACTATTGCTGGCAGTTCCAAGGTTGCTTTACGACAACAGATCAATTCTTGGCACTGTTACACAGCCCCGGCGCCCATGGCTACAAACTCTCACGTGTGTCCTACAGCTTCTGCCAACGACGCAACAGGTTATCTTCCCTCCTTCATCGATGTCGTAACGAACGCCTTGAATCACCTAGATGAAACGCAGTCACGAATACGGACGAGAATAAGAAGAGATGGCATACGGCGTGTTCCAGTCAATAGATCTGTCCATCTATGACCGAGTCCCCGGCATTGTTGCACAGCCCATGGCTACAAACTCTCACGCGTGTCTCACAGCTTCTACCAACGACGCAACAGATCGTCTTCCCTCCTCCATCGATATCGTAAAGAACACCTTGAGGATAGATGGAGCGTAGTCACGAATACGGACGAGAACACGAAGGAATGTACCCTTCTTCTGTCCAAAACTGCCGACATCGCCATCAAACCTGCACACGATCGGGCTCGCTACCTACCCAACCGCTCATACAAGCACATTGACAGGCTCCACACCTATGACTTCATACTTGCGATAAACGGTTAATCGCTCAGGTTAACGTTTCGTTTCGTTTCGGTGGCTCGATGGCCCGCCGCTCCTCTGCACGTTGTGTGACTCTGGGTCTAGGCCTGCCGGTGTGTCGTGATCCATGGCGATCTCGGGTGAATGTATAACTACTTGTTCATATCACGACCGCGATGCCGCGCGAAGACGGTTATTTAAACACTAGGCGTGGGGAAGCGCACTGCATATGCATGCATGTTACAGTATGTGCTGTATGTACTAATTTCTCCTTGTGGGTTATTCTCATTCTCGAAGCAGGCTCGAGCGTTCGAAATCATGATGTACGCTGGGACACACATGAATCTATATCATTCGATTTCGACTAGGTCACCGTTCTTACGCATCAGATAGATCTGGCAGTGCGTCAACGGGGAAACTTGGCCAGTGATGGATACAGCAGCACGTCATGGTCGTGTGGAGTACCCGGACCAGGGACGACGTCAAGGCACCAACTCACTAAAAAAAACTCAGTTTGTTAGGAGCGTACTTGAATCTTCTTCCTCGATCCTATCAAGCAGTCCGGACATCTATTGCCGAGTTGACGACCAACCAAGTCGCCACGATGACTATCCCAGCCCAGCAAAGTGCTAAACACGGAGACGACGAACATGTTATCACTAGATAGCTTATCGTAAAGTACCTTCATTTCACTCGGTGCGGAATCCGTATCATGACAACTTGGAAATAAGAACAAGTTCATAGTTTCGCAGGGTTGGTCCAGGCTGGCTTTCGTCTCTGGTGGGGATTCGCGTGACAAATACGAGAGAAAGAGAACACGTCAGCTTGGCTCCGCCGAGCAAAGGTCATCTATTAAAAGATCGTACCTCCACAAACGCAACCAGACCCTCCTGAAAGATTTAGCAAGTCCGGAGAAGGGGGGGAGAGAAGGCCCGTTAGTACATCATCACCCATCATTCAAGATTAAGCGGTGCCTAGATGGCTGGCACCGCACACGCCGCAGAGAAGGAGAACAGGTAAGAGACTCGGAACGTGCCTTGATGTTCGTGCCGTTGTAGAGTCGCTTACTCACGGCGCCCAATGAGTGCGTTCGAACGGCCTCTTCGAAATGGTGCTTCTGGGCGAGAAGAAGACCCTCCTTTGAGCTTTGTACGGAATCCGGAGAATTTGATATGATTTGAGATGCGATGTCGAGGGCAGTGGGTAACACTTTTGATTTCTCGACGACGGTGTTTACACTGGTATCATATATGAATGGGTGCGAGCAGCGGTGATTGTGGGGGGAGGGACTTACAATCGGAACCTATCCCTTGCTTGGACAGCAGTGGCGGTGTTTCCCAAGAACAACATCTCAGAAGCAAGCTGAAAATCAGACAAAAAAAGACGACGTTTTTTTTTCACAGTGAGCGGAGTTCTACTGTGGGTGATCTACCCCTTGACGAACAAATGAAATACCTGATGGCCCGCAATCTTCGCTAACCTGGGAATTACTGTGCAAGAGGGGGTGGGCAAGTTGTCAGCGTTCGTTTCGTTCTATACAT
>KN819381.1:35677-66919 GCA_000827475.1 Paxillus involutus ATCC 200175
CTCGATTGTCAGAGAACCCGGGTTGCGTTCGGCCGTGGAACGGGCGTTTCTGCAGCATGGTGTGCGTGCACATCAGAAATGCTATCGATACGAGCAGTCACCTTCGTTCTTTACCTAGCAATAGTCCTACCTGTTGTGGTTGGCGTTAGGTCGCATCCGCCATCATCTTTATGAACTCGTCATAGTTACTAACATTATCCCACTTCTCTGCAAGCCGGAGAGGCGCAATCTTCTCCATGGCCTTCTGGGCGTATCTCGTTACGAGAGACATCTTTTTGATATCTTGAACGTGTGGTGGGTCGTCACGGAAAAAGACTAGAAATCAAGGGTCTTGTAGTAGTTATTGACTCGGATCTCAACTTTGACTTGTCGACGATATCTCTCGTTCAAGAGAGGGTCTTGCCAAATGACCCATGATGTAGGTGACTTAGCTACGCGGGTTCTCAGGATAATTTAGAAAACATTTGGAAATTAAATCATAGTAAAATAAGTCATGGACATGAACGCCATTAATCTCCAGGCCATTCCCACTTACGAGCGATCCATATTCCAGCATTCGGCACGATGGCCAGTAACGGGCAGTTTTCAGCGTTCTTGGTGTTCGTTCATAATGATCATAACCAGCGAAATTCGAGGCAGGTTCAAGGAGGATGTCGGCAACACAAGCACGCAGTTGGGTTTGGAAGTTCAGTTGCTTTTCATTTTAATCGAATATCAGCATTGAAATGGAGATTGGTAGCCTGTCGCACTCGCAGAAGCATTACTGCATTACGGCGACCTGGTCACCAAGATTACCGTCACGAACTTCATAAATAATGGTAAAGGTCCCGGTTGGAATCACTTGCGAGATGTTTCGAACTGGACTCTGGCTGCGGTGCAACGCCTCGAATTGTTTGACGTGATGCCCCGCTCGTCCAGAGGTATCATGATGGTGTAAATGGTGCACAGAAGTAGTTGGTTTGGTTTCGCTGGCTGGGTCATGATGCCCATGACAGGCCTTGGTGGAAGTTATATATTGCATGAACCTGAGAGAACACTGTGACTTTGGGTTGGCCTACTGTGCACCCTCGGCGCCCGCTGTCTGCGCTGCGGTATCGAATTCAGAGCCTCGGGGCTGACTGTAGCCCTTATGAGTGAATTGATACCCCAAGTCGTCAAGAAGTCGGGCATGATGATAGAGTCAAAGGCACTCGGAAGAGTCGGAACGCAATCTTCACATCGTGGGTTCATTTCGTCGTAAATCGTTTGTGACGCATGCGACTATGTGGGTTGCATGATGGCATCCATCAGAAGACCCACGCTGGCGTCGAGGATCACTAGAACTGTACAAGGACTGGCAGGAACTTCGCCAACTTGCGGGAAATGGGGTGAGAGGTATATCTGTATATGCGGTTCGATACGCAGAAATTTACTAGAAATTGGCCCGGATGGGTCTATATGATCTTGAGAACAAGTCTAGTAAAATAACCACCACTGGCAGTGGCGCATTACAGAACACGTGAAAGATTGCTCTGGTCATGTTAGCTTTCTCCCATATATATCGTTCTCTTCCTTCCGCTATCAAGCTCAATAGGGCCCCTGCCAACTTCTTATCCAACTCAGCTCCATCCTCTTGTTCACTTTCCCCACGTCAAGCATTAACAATGGGCGTTGACCAGAAACTGAAAGAGTTCGTCGATGTAAGAGACACTCCGGAGCCTATATGTCGTATACCCCTACGGCGATTCGGCGAATTACGAGCGCTAACGGGTTGTCACCAGGACAAGATCAAGTCACACAAGATCGTCGTCTTTTCCAAGACAACCTGCTCTTACTGCAAGGCGACCAAGGGTTATTTTGCGAATAATTACCCTACCGAGGAGGTCGAGGTTGTCGAGTACGTATTCACTGGCAACCCATTTCTTCGAAAAGCTGATCGTGCATGATGCACCGCGGGGAACAATAGATTGGACACTCGCAATGACGGGTCCGGGATCCAGGACTATCTCTTGCAGAAGACCGGTGCACGCTCCGTCCCGCGGACATTCATCAGTAAGTCATGTCGTTGCAACTTTTCGCGAGTGAGAAACCAATGTCCACAGATGGTCAATCCATTGGAGGCAACTCTGACTTGCAGGAGAGGCCCAGGAATGAGATCAGGGCACTGATCGAGAGCGCGTAAGGGGTTAGCTGTGGCATTTAGTTGCGTACGGCGGCTTTTCAGGTAGACATCCTCGAATTGACTCTAGATGATACAGAAGGTCGTCGGTGAAGTTATAGCCAAGAAGATAGAATCAACATATACATGATAACACTGCGAATAAGGAGGTCTCGGACATGAATTGGTGATGGTACCCTGATACCGATACAGATATGCGGAGAGGCGTGTACTAGTTTTTGACCACTGGCATCACCGATGTCGGAATGACCTCTCTATCCTCAATGACGATGAGATTAGACCGCAGCAGAAGGTACACGATATCAACAACATATCGTCGTTACGGCGACCAATGACATCGATGATACAAAGGACATGACGACGCATGAAAAATCTAGGATAGGCGATAACATTTGCAAGGTGAACGGACAGGCAGAAACATCTCGACTTTCGCGTCCAAGCTTTCCAACAGCCTTTTCAAGACAATCATCCATTTTTACGCTATCAAGGAGAATGACTGCTCGTGATCGTCATCATGGAGGAACGCTACATTATGGGCGATCTCGTGGGCGATGATGAAGTACCTAGATAGTAGTCCTCCAGATGGTTGACGAAGGTGTACGCCAGCTGTCTGACCGTGGCATCTTCGCTGCAGGCTTTCTCGATTATCAGACGCAGGGGGGGGGATGTCGCTGCAGCCCAAGCTCGTACAAGTAACCATACCCTGCGCATTCAGGAATTAGAGCTCCGCTGATGGTCGAAAAACGGGGAAGCACGAACCAACTTCTGGGAGACCGTCCCAGATCAGAACCGGCAGCCCGAGGTTACGATGGAGTAGGTCTGGCCTCGTTAATGCGGCGCGTTTCTCCCTCTGTTCCTGCTACGGAAGGAAATATGGGTAGCTGTTCGACAGTCATCAATTCTTTAGGGTCCATCCACGCACTACCTGGAGGTAAGTGACCAGACGCATCATCGAGCATTATGCGTCAGATAACAAACTAGGTCATCGTTAGGCGATACCACCACAATCGAGCCCGAAATAATTTAATCGCCGATCCTTGACTCGGTTCCAATCAAGGGACCTCTTGACACCGAGAGCGTGCAGCACCAGTTCGTAGTCGGTATATGGACGCCCGAAGAGTGGCAGTTCGTTGAACAGGTCAGCCTCTGGAAAATAAGCATCTTGCGGTGTCCCAGGTCCGTCGGAATGCATTCGACAGATTACATGAGAGTGGCAATCTTGTCTATGTCGGTAGCCTGAATCGCTGGCCATGCATTCCGCAACCCAGCGAGCATCATTTTCGAGAAGGTGGGGTTCTTGTAGATATCTTGGGAAGGATCAACCACATACTCGGTCCAGTCCACGACAGTCAATGGCTCCCAACCGAGAGTTGAGACGACTTGGTGGCATTAAGAGATTTAGTGAACGACAGGGGAACCGTGTCGAGTGGCAGCGGGTCGTCATTCTGGGTAAAGGAATATGAAGGTATCGTTTCGACAAACTTCCTGATCGTCGAAAGCATTATGACCTGAGGCAACTTCACCGAGGACGTACGTAGCCTGGCACGGAATAAAAGCTCGTGCCTATACGACGTAGCCGGATCCCTGTCCGGTGTCTGCTTCGTTTGTGTCCCAAACGTCCTCACCCACCAGGCAATGCACGCGATCATCTCTTCCTCGGTGAGGACCCAAGTATCCAGCTCCTGCATCACGTCGCGGAACGTGTGAAGGGTTATTTGATATTCCTTTGGGAGCTGTTCAATCATCTCCGGCTTCATGCCCTGCGGTGTCGTTATGGTGGGGCGCAATTTCATGAAGGGCTGGAAGTTTGAAGTAGATCTTCGAGTCTCGGATGCCGGGATTGGAAAGATTGGAAGAGATCGACTGATGGTGCAGTTGAAAAACACGTTATGTGGTAACTCTCCGACCTTTGGATCTGGGGTCGACTGTCGGAACGTGAAGCATCTTATGATGTACATAGCCTCTGTTTGGAGACAATCATGTGGGAGCGAAGATCCTGGCCATCGACTTCGGATGTCCTGCATGGCTTGTTCATAGATAAGCCTCGCCAGGAGGCCACCGACGTGCGACAGCTCTTCATTCCATCCTGCCTCACGTTTCAGTCCTCTGAAACAATAAACGTAGCGAGGGCCCACTCACTCACCACATGGCCGTTACTGCACAGACAATAAACCACGTGCTGGTAATGAAGCTGGTACGATCTACTTACGCAAGATCAATGGAACCCCGCTCGACTGTGGACTAGAAAAATGGGCTGCGATACCCGATGTCTGCGCCGTACGTTGACCCTGATCTCGTTGTTAGAATTCATTTCCCACGGGTACAAAGGTCGTTCAAGTTGAAGTACTGACGATAAACAGCCACGAACCATGACTTCTGATCAAATCGGGTCAGGCATCACTCAGTGACCAGGATTACTGTAATGTCGAGCGTTCCAACTTCCAACGGGAGGACTCGGCTGTCGGTTGAGTGTTGAAAGGTGCCGTTTGACAATCAATACTCAGTGCATATGAATGACTGGTGTATGTTGACTTGCACAACTCGGAGTCTCGGACCAACTTGAAAGTTCAGCTTGGCTTTCCTTCGGCAAAGGCCGCAACTTCAAGTACGCCATCCAATAGTCATACGGTACTACTAGTACTAGTAGTAGTACCGTGACTAGAATTCGAGACTCGACTCATGTGGATCATTATGCGGTACCCAATCCTTGATCCACACGTGCAATCCACCGTTGTTGCTTTGTACCAGAAGTGGCTTGCCAGCCGATTTCAAGTTGCATCCTTGTAGCAATGACCTGCACCACCCAGCTCAGCCGTGCGCGTGCCGTTTAACCAGAAGTGAGTCAACCATGCGAGTCAGACTCTCCTCGAGTCCCTTCTGTATAGTTGTCTCTCTTGCGCTGTCAAGCTTAGCTTCCCTCCCTAGCTTCTTCTCCATCTCAGCTGTATCCTGTGGTTCACCTGCCCTACGTCAAGCAAGAAGGTTGGACGTCGAAGAGTTCGTCGAGGGGAGAGACACCCTGGAACCTATACGCCGTTTACTCCCACAGAAGGGGTGCACATTGAATTATGAGCGCCAACGGGTTACCCTGCTCGCTAGTACCGGAACAGAACCAACCCGTACAAGATCGTTTTCCAAGTCGTGTTGCCCAGGGCCCTCCAAGGCTTCAAAGCAACCAAAGAGTTACATTGCAAACAACCACCCTACCGAGACAGTCGGGGCTATTGAACACGTTTTTAGCTTAACTTACAACCAATTCTTTTCAATGGCTGATCATGCATGGTGCACCTAGGGAAACAATAGATTGGGCACTCGCTATACTGGGTCCATCTCTTACAGAAGGCTGGCACTCCGTCCCTCTCGGACATTCATTAGTAAGTCATTGCAAGCTTGCTTGGCTCGTCAGTGAGGAACCAATGTTCGCAGACAGTAGCTCAATTGCAGGCGATGCCTAGGGAGCACGTCAGGGCACTGATCGAGAGCGCGTGAAGGGCTAGCTATGGCATTTGATTGCGCATGGCGAGCTTTCCACGTAGGTCGGTGAATTAATAGCCTGGAAGATAGAGCACGCACAAACATGATATCTCCGCGAATGGGGGTCGAGGAGTTACTCATCCCGCTCGTTGGAATATCGTCACACCACATGCAAGTTGTTAACAAAAATAGTTAACAAAAATTACTGAATGGAGAACAGGTCAAATTGAAGCATTTTAACGTTTTGCACGTCTTCCTTGTATGGCATCCCCAAAGGCCTGGTCAGGAGACTGGCTTTCAGGTATCAGAACCGATAGCTACGATTTAGATCACCAACACCTGCTCCAAGTTCCTGATCTCTAAACTCCTCGGTCATCACCATCCCATCGCTAATCTCAACATAGTCGTCATGTGCAGGATCTTGGCCGTGATATGCGACGACGGACAACTCACGCGATAACGATATCAATACATGTGATTCAACTCAAACGCACGTACGACATATCACATAAACCCCGTGGTGCGAGATCGTCGCCTACTGGGACGCGATGGTGGCAGAGATCTGGATACTTTCCGAGGAGCACTCACAGCGTCATGCGTACGGTACTGGCCGTTGGCATCGGAGGCATCACTTAGGGTCTCTTGGCCTACGTGATATGATCATCTGAGCTCCTGGGACACCATACGGCTATCGATGGACCCAACCCATGGCGCCGGACCCACACATATGGTGAGTCCCTCAGAAGCCTCATCAACATCCGCGGATGTACTCGGACTCGACAGTAGAATCAACGTCGCGGGCTAACAGATACGAGAATAGGTGAAACTCAGACAACTCGACTGTCAGTCGTTATATCAGCCCACCTGACACTGGAGGCGATATAAGGGAAAACACCTACAAAATTTAACTATTCCGCCAATAGCATCAATCCTGAACCATGTCTACTGCGTAAGATCCTGGATTGCCGCTACGGCCTGAACACAAGAACAGTTATATTCTGGCGGAACCATCCAACCTGGCACGCCAGGACGACAGCAGGACAATAAATCAGAGACCACATCTCCGCAAGCCTTCGTTCCTTTTTCATCCGTCCCCCTCATCTCCATCGTTTCCAGATCCAAGTCCCTGATCAACCTGTGGGAGAGTTTGGAGGCGGCAGACGGTTCTACGAAGGCAACCCAAGTGTCGTTCGCTACGGGTAAGACGGACCGGAATATGCAGGCAGACAAGATGCAGGAATATATAATCATGGATACATGGGCAGTTTTCGCGAGCGGCGGAAGTACGGAGGGTGACGGGCATCAGTTTCCAGCGGAGATGACCACGCGAGGAGTCGGAGATGAAGTTGTGTTAATTAATATGAGCAAGGTAGCTTCGGAGAAGTTGAATCTTGACTTACAAGCTGGATAATACCTGAGCGTTCTGTGGGAGGAAGCATGTTGATCTGTTCCGGTGTCATGGCGATGACGCGTAATATCATGGTCTGAAAAGAAGGAGGTAATGTCAAAATGATACAGCTCTCGTCACAAAAATTCGGACCGAGATGTAGAGGGGTGGGTTTTGCACGAGCAGACCGCCGAGACCGTGGAGAAAGAAAGAAAGATCGTAAGATCTGCAGATGTGGTTCACTTGCACCCGAGCCATCGCAAGAAACACGCGGAAAAAGCATCAACAGCCGCCTGGCAGGGTTATCGATTATCTCTGGTTCCGAATCAAAAGTTCCTGATTAGTAAGCCAATCATTGTCTCACCGACGCTCACTGCCAGTGCCAGTAGCGACCGTCATCCGAACGAATCTGAGTCCAGACACGAGAGCCAACAATAATGTCAAGTCAGGAAGAACAACTCATAGAGCTAATGCTCACGCTGAAGGTAAGCGTATACCTGGTTGCATGAATCCACCACCCACCGTGCCACTTCCCTCGTGCCAACAGAAAACAACACCAGATCAGGCGCGTGCTATTCTCACCTCAACACCACAAATAGCGTATGCGCTCATAGCGCTCATGGTCAAGATGAATGCCGTGGACGTGCAGGTGCTCCAGGTGCGCCTCGTTGTTCCGTCTGAACTCCATGTATTGGGCCCTACATTGACGTTTTTCATGTCACGGTGACCCGCGGGTGGTGCATATCGGACTCAAACACGCAGAAAACGCTCGCCTCGTACTCTGCAAACATGCCTCCACCCCCAGCTCCGCCGACTTCGCAAATGACCACCCAAGCCCCACCCATGCAACCAGCCTCAGCCGTTCCCCCGCACTTCTCCCAATACCGCACACCTACACCACAAACACACACACCACAAACACATACACCACCACATTATAACGGGCACGGACACATGCCACTAAGCCAGGGGCCGTATATGGGACAAATGCAGGGTCATTATGCTGGCCCGAGTGGTTATGGGACGCCTCCACCTGCCGCACCACAAATGGGTGGACTGTTGCCAGATGCACTGGCGTCAATACCGGAAGAACAGAAGGTAATACCAATGTTGAAACCAGTGGACGTCAACTCATAACTTTGCGCAGAACGCGACAGCCTCAGCCGTACGGCGTACAAGTTGATGAAACATCTGAGTCAAGCTCGAGCCTGGGCTTGAATCTGCTAACTCATGTTGACAATCCTGCAGCTCCTGCTTCCTTGAAGAAGTTCCAGATGACATCGTATGCGACTCGCGAGTACCATTGATAGTAGGCGTAGTCTTCAATGCTGAAGCTTGATTCTCCATCCTTCAGCACCATACCCATGGTCTGCACACCCCAGATTCTATGAAAGGACCCGCTAAAGAATTCACAGAACCACCACAAAGAGAACTCGTCACCACGTTCTGCAACGATTGCCGGTGAAGCTACATCTTCGTAGCTGCTCATCTACATATCAGCAGAAGTGGAAGGTGTACCGTCTGAGACGGAATCAACCAAATCCGTGACAATACATACACTAAACGGGTGGATGGGACGTCTGTAGAGTTTGTGGACCCGGGGAACCCAGGGACTCCGCCTTCAACGCCAAATAGTTGTGAATCACACCTGACATTCAGAGACCTATCCTAAGGTCTCAGTCATCCAATGGTATATATGACTTGAAGACTGTCCACATAAATTACGATGGAGTGGTGGTAGATGCAAGGGTATCCAAGAGTATGCAGAAAGCAAGAACGCACGAATCCAACAGCAACAATTTCCGGGAAAAGACGATACAATCGAAGATGGCAGGGTGATAGCGTGTGCAAGGACAATAGAAAAGCAGAAAACATCATAAAAGTAAGGTCTGTGGCCTCCGAGTTCGTCACTAGCGACGACTCACTCACTGTCCACAGTTCCCTTCGCGTGCTCCCGCAGCCTTTTTCTGCAAAAGGTTTTTCAAGGCAATCAACCGGTGCTGTGCTATCGAAGAAAATAGCAACTCGTGATCTTCGTCATGGAAGAACGATACGTTGTGTGCGATCTCGTGTGCGATGATGAAGTACCTAGAGAGTGTTAGTATTGGTGGAGCCGCTATGCCAAGGGAACCTTTTACCATGCTGCGTACGTAGCCGCTCGAGAGTCATCGTCCGTAAAATGATCTAAGAGACACGAGTGAGACTTCCTCACACTGTGGAGGGAAGATGACGCACGTTTGGACTGGAAATGAGCAAGATTTAGGTATATCGCCTTGTTACGATTGAATCCCATCAGCTCCACGTCATGCGGCTGCCAGAAGATGTGCAGCTTTTCAACCCCCAGGCCAAACAGTTTCCCGAGGTCCGCTAGGATAACGGAAAAACTTTCCAGTATACTTTCTTCGGGGTCATCATTACCAGCTAGAAAGGGGTCAAGCGCAATTCCAGCGGCATTTGAGAACGAACGCACGGGTTTTGAACACGTTCATTCCGTTCTTTGTGGTCTTTTTCGCTATATGGAAGGTCTGTAAGTGACGAGACTATCGAACGGCATGTAGACGCACAGCATTGGTCCAGGTCTGTTTGACGCGAGCCACAATACTTCACGTGACCTTGCTTCTTCCCGCCTTTGGACTTGTCTTGGTCGATGTTGTTCGACGACTTGTCAGCGTCAGTTGTGCACAGCCCGAGTGCCTCGGCCACCTTAGCATCTAAAGAGCACGTTGAAATGCGGCGAGGACTTGTCATGTGCCGACTTACCCATCTTGCTTTGATCGAACTCGCCGGGCTTGTTCTTCTTCTTTCTGAAGTTCGTAAGGTCTTTCAGCCAATGCGGCACACGGAACGGAGATCGAATGGCAACGCCATCTTCATTCCCCTTCTTGCTCCAGTCCTTGTCCAGTGCGGCTGTCACGTACAAAAGAGTAAGGAAGCTATACGACGGTTTTCAGTCAAAATGGAACTGACGTTGTGGGTCGACTCTGTTTGCCTCCTCGTCGTAGTTCCGCGAAATAGCATCAACTGAGAAAGATTAAGTGGTGACAGCAGAGAGCAGTGGGTGTCATCATTACCATCATATCCTCGACGTCGAAGATCCTCCAGATTGGCGTCCAGTATTGTCATCAACAGCAATGTGTCATGCGTTTTGTGCATTCTAAAGATGATTCGACAGAGAGCGACGGCGACGCTGTTAGGTTATTAGATTTCGTTATCGCATCACAGCAGGATAGCCTACTTACTCATACCAGTCCATTTTGTTGCTGTCTGACTGCTGTATCACCCAAAGTGTGTCCTTCTCAAATGTGCCCTTCTGTTGGATGCGCTCAATCCCAGCTAGAGCTGGCTCCTCCACGCTGACCAACGGGTTGGAATCAACTTTTTCCGCATGCTCAAACTCGAGACTTTTTGATATCTGCAAAGTGTCGCAGAATTTGACGGTGAATGCACCTTCCTCCTTCCATCGCGAGACGTTAAAGTCCGACCGCCGTGTACTATCCTGGTCGTGAAGAAAGATCTTGAGCCTCTCAAAGACTTTGTTCCGGAGGTCTAGTGCCTCGCCCACGCAGGGACCGTGATTTATGTCGTGTTTCACATGGGTGCTCAGTGATTCGGAACCGTGGTCACGGTACAGGTCTGTGAACTCGTGAACATGACAATAGGCAAAGCAGAGACGAGCTTACTTTCAAAGACCTCTTCTTTGGGAGCGACATAGACGTACTCGCCAAACAACCTGTGGCTCTCCAAGTCGTCGGCAATGAGTATTTCGTGGGCGTGTTTGAGCGCATAGTCCTGTGATTCTGCAGTGAGCGGACTTTCGCGTCGTTTCTTGCGGAAAGATATGAATATCGGAGCCCTTTTCATTTTGGCTCTCAGCTCTGGCGACAAGCTGTGATATCCTGCAGCGACCTGACGGAGATCGTCAAGGTATCTGGTTGATAGTTAGCGGCTCCGTAGGTCACCGCTAGATAGCAAGATTGCACCTACTTTTTGTATGCTTGGGCCTTGTCCACTTGCATCTGCTCCATATACCTTTCGATCTTGTTTAGATATTCGTGAGGGTTTTCGATCATCGCCTCGACTATGTCCGAGCAGTCTGGGTTCGGCTTTGCCCCACACATCTTCAAGAAACTATTCGCTGGCTGCCTGTAATCCACATATGTAAATACTGCCAAGTGGTGTGCCTTCGTCTGATCCGGAGGCATGTAGAAACACTTGTTAGGGGGCACAGCTGGCGGATCCACACTTTCTGGGATTGTCCCGTCGACTCGGCGTTGAGGTTGAACGGGAACAATCGCCATTTCGGATATAACAGCTAAATCGTCGGCCGAAAAGCCTTGGTTATAAAGTTGAGTAGCGGTTCAGACAGAATGTGGAATAACCTACCTCCTCTGCGCGCCAGTAGATCGAACCACTTCTTTGCTGTGGCTATATCTGGCGGTGACTTCTCTTGCATAGCTTTGATTATTGCTGCAGCAGATGGTCTGTCCTTCACCTTCAATCTCGTCCGAATTTTCGCCGGGATACTCCCGTGAATTGTGTGGAACCCGAAGATCTCCCACTCAGAAGACGTGAACACCTGGCGTGATTGGTCAGCCGGACGAGGTACCCATCTTCGGGGCGAGGGCATACCTCTTCTGGGGTGCCGAATTGTGTTGGTCTGCTCCCTTTCCCGCACGGGAGGAAGGCAGAGTCGGGGAAGTTAGCTGGATTATATTTTTCGTAGTGGTCCTCGAGGTGGCTGACGAAAAAGGTGTACGCATTCTGTCTGACGTTGGCATCTTCGCTGCAGGCTTTCTCGATTATCAGGTCCAGGGGTGGGTGTTGCTGAAGCCCAAACTCGTATAAGAAATCATACCCTGGCGCGTTCAAGATTTAGGGCTTCGCTGATGGTCGAAGAACAAGGAAGCACGAACCAACTTCTTGGAGACCAAACTGGCCAACCGTCCTGCCGCCGGCCCAGATCAGGACCGGCAGCCCGAGGTTACGATGGAGTGAGTCTGGGCGATAGATCTCGTGGATGCAACGGCGCTCTTCTGCTCCTGCTCCTGCACAGGCAAAGATGCATAGCTGCTTGACGGCCATGAATTCCTCAGGATCCATCCACCGACGCACCGCCTGGAGGTAAGTGACCAGACGCATCATCGAGCACTCTACGTCAGATAACAAACTGGGACATCGTCAGGCGATACCACCACAACTGAGCCCAAATTAAATTAATTACCGATCCTTGACCCAGTCCCAATCAAGGGCCCTCTTGACACCGAGAGCCTGTAGCACCGTTTCGTACTCAGTATATGGCTGTCCGAAGAGCACCACTGGCAGTTCGTTGAACAGGTCAGCCTCTGGAAAATAAGCCTCTTGCGGTTTTTGGTGTTCCCGGTTCGTCGGAATGCATGGGACAGATCGCATGAGATCGACAATCTTGTCTCTGTCGGTAGGCTGAATCGATGGCCACAAATTCCGCAAAGTCATAAACACCTTGTCAGAGAAGGTGGCGTTCTTGCAAATATCTTGCGAAGGATCTAATCCGTGACCGCTAACCAGATACTGGATCCAGTCCACGATGGTCAAGTGTTCCCAGCCGAGAGCTGCTTTGACCTGGCTGACATCGAGCGACCTCGTGAACGACATGGAGATGGTATCAGGTGGCAAGGGATCGTCATTCTGGATAAAGGAAGATCGCGGTCTGGTGTCGACGAACTTCTTGATAGTCGAAAGCGTTATGATTCGAGGTGGCAGCTTCGAAGGGCGGAACTGGGCGACGGGCGAAAATTCATCCCTCCAGACTGTAATTAGGTCTTCGCCTGACATTGGCTTGGATTCTGTCCCGAACGACTTTACCCACCAGCCGATGCACGCAATCATCTCATCTTCACTGAAAGTTCGCTTATCAAGTTCCTCCTTCACATCGCGGAACGTGTAAACCGTCACCGGATATTCCTCCGGAAGTTGCTCGATCATCGTCGACCTTATCGGCCACAATGCGTTGTCCAGAATTGGGCACGATTTCATGAACGGCTTGAATTCTGCATGAGGTTGCCGGACATCCTTGGAGAACCGGATGCCGAGGTTGGAGAGGATCGGGAAAGAGAGACTGGTGGAGCAATCGAAGAATGCGCTCTGCAGCAATTCGCCGATCTTCGGGTCTGGCGTTGTCTGCCGGAAGGTGAAGCATTTCATGATGTAAAGAGCATCTGTTCGCAGACGATCCTTCAGGGGCGAAGCGGATTCAGGCCATTGATTGCGGATGTCCGTCATGGCTCGGTCGTAGATGAGCCTCGTCAGGAAACCCCCGATGCGCAACAACTCTTCATTCCATTCTGCACAAATTTCAATCCTCTGAGAGGAAAACGTGGCATGAGCTTACTCACTCGCTACTTGGCCATTCCTGAATAGACGATGAGTCTCGTGATGGTAATGAAGCTTGCGTGAACCACTCACGCAAGATCAATCGAGCCCCGCTCGACTGTCGGTATGAATCGGGTAGAAACATGGGTTGCGATACCAGAGGTCTGCGCCGTACTTTGACCCTAACGTCGTCATCAGAGTCATTCTTCACGGGCAACAAAGATCATGAAAGTACTGACGACAAACAACCGCGAACCATGTCCTCTGATCAGGTTTAGTCGTGTCAATCGAGGATAACATTTCCCACAACATAGGGACTCACTCATCCACCTCGCCACAGAGCGCTTGAACTCCCCTAAACACGCTTCCTATGTTTCCTTCCTCATCGCCATCTTGCATCGCTTGTTGATATTGGTCCTTGGTGAACTATATGCAACCTATCAACCACTTGGACATCGCAAAAAGGCGTGTCACTTACGTGCACGGCCTCACAAAGGAAGCTACTGGGCGGTTGCTTCTTCGTGGCTGTCTCTATCCCAGTAGCCATCTCTTTCGTCGGAGTCGAAGAGATATGCGCCGAGTAGATCGTGTAGTTGACAACGGAGGTATTGGTTTGTGTCGAAGGGGTGCGGGAAATCGTCTCAGAATGGCTTGGCTCAACATTTTTCTTCGCAAAGAAACCTGCTCTCTTCGTAGGATTTGTATCCTCTTTCACGGCAGCAGTTTTACCAGTGCGGGTCTTCTTGGACCCAGCAGAGTAAGCCAACTTTGACAGAGTCACTCGAACTTCTTGAGCTGCTCAATCCAGTCAATGCATCATGTCCATCTGCTGTCACGGAACGTCCACTTACGGATCATCTCAACCGACTTGACGTACATTGTACCGGATTTGCTTTTCCTTTTCAATCCCTCAGGGAACCTCTCGATCTTCTCTGCATCACCGCGAGACCTGGTGATTTCTGAAAGAGACTCCCCATCGAACCGTATGTCGACATTTTTGACATTGGTTAGAAATGTCACAGCGGTGCAGAAGAATTTCGAGAGGTCGAAGGGCTTCGGCATAGGCAGCTGTTCATCCTTCACCTCCATCTCAATTACCGTCCACTTGGTGCGCTCGCAGGTCCGCGATTCAACCATGAGCTATAAGTGGACGTGAGCACGATAACAGGAATCGGCTGAGCTGATTATACCTGATCCTCTTTGTAGTACATCCTTTTGCGACGATCTGTGAAGTCCTTTAGAAGGGAACACTCAAGGAAGGTCTAGGGATATCACTCACCGCCAGAGATGACAACTGGAGAATCCGTGATGCTGAACACGCTGAAGAAACCTAAGTGGTGGCACAACGTAAGTTGCGCGAAGGTTGTTAGAAGGAGAATCTACAGACCAACGCCAAAAGCACCAATCTTTTGATCATCAGGGTTTCCATCGGCTGACAGAGAGATGAGCCCGACGACACAATAAGGAGATGGTATAATTCACCTATGTTGGTGAGGCGCGACCAATCCTCTGGTTTGAACTCGGCTCCATCGTTCTTGACCACCCACTTGGAAGTCTATTGCTCACTTCAGTTACGCAAAATACCAGTCATAGGCATTTCCTTGCCTTTATTTTGGTCAAGTCAGTCACTGTCCCGTTCATCAGCTTTTTGCCCAAAGCATAGTCTTCAGTTTGAAATTCTATCTCCACATTCTCAGCTCCTGCATCGTCCGCGTTTTGCACCAACTCTCGGAAAACTGGAGGGAAAATTGAATGAAGCGCTGGTCGAAAAGGACGCCACTGAGACTGGGTTACCTGTGAATTCCTCTGGGTATCTCGCAAGTACTTTCTGCACCAATGCCCGCTGATTCACCCTCACTTGGACGGGCTCTTCCTCACAGTCCCCGTTCATTTGTGCCTGCGATCGAAATTTGAACGATGTAACTCTGGTCAACCTGCCGGTGAAACAGCAGTAAAAGAGACATGCTGACCAAATACTCACCTGAGATTCGTTTGGTGGCAAAGGTTACAGTGGTTGAGTGGGGGTGGTGTGTATCAAGAGCAAGAAACGAAACGCCCAGTAAATGCTGTGAAGATGGTGTGTTTATGTGAAGTTCAACCAGTGGGTCCAACAAGGCAGTGTCCACCGTGTGTGCAGCACACGCCGCCGCATAACGTACATGATAGACGCTGAACGCTGGGCCCTGAAAGACAACACGTTACACCATCCTTACTCAGAACCTCGTATACGTGCCTCGTCTTGATCTCGTACCGTCGCCCGTGCACCAACGCCATCACTGCATACAACTTCATCCTACTATGTCAACGACCTTGCCAGCACTGCTGAAGTTTCTGCAGTCACTTCAACGACTATTTCGTGCGGCAGCCTCATGTCCGCTCAAGGTCTTGTTGATGCTCGCAGAGTTCCTCCGAAGAACATGGAAATCTCAAAGAAAGAAAAAGCTAAACACGGAGCAAAGCTCGGGAGCCCAAGACTTGGTTGTTGGTCATGCATGGAGAAGCTCACTCCCCGGTGAATTACCTTCTGCAGAGGTATCGCCGACACAACCCCAGCAGATGACCCCATCTCCAGTCTCTCAGCATTCTGGTTCATCGCAATCCACCCTCGTTCAGGCTGCGAACCATGTGCCACCACCAAACAACAATCCACAAATTGCTCCAAGCCTGGATTCGGGCTCTGACTCGGACATAGCTGAAGGCCATAACCACCTGGGCAATACTGTCAGCTTCCCACACCCCCTACATCAAGAATCTGTTCAGGCTGGCGAATCTGCTCCTGGCGACAACCTGCACGGGATTCGTGTCACCTTTCCCATGCCAGAGCCCGCGACCTCAACGTCGACCTCTCTCAGAGTTAGCTGGGGCCTTGGAGCGCCGATGCGGCCGTCTGAGCGCATCCCGCGCCACATCATTCCTGTGGCTGCACAATCGGTTATGAGATATAATCGCAAAGTCCGCGTGTACGTGACAACAGTGCTTATTACAAGTTGCGAGAAGTTTCATTCATTTTGTTTAGTCGAAGTTCTGATTCGAAATATACCATCAACCCGGGCACCAAAGAGTTTATCGAGTATGTACTTCCAGTTCTGTCCCAGAAAAAACCATTCATTCGCTTGATTTAGTCCACAGCGTCGCAACATTGGTGATTGGGAGCCTTGTGTTCATCCGGAAGGCGCCCTTTACTTCAGACATCCTCACAAGGTGACGTCAATTGCTCCATGAAAGTGTGACAGGTGCTTAACTTGCTACAGAGAATATGTACCGATGCCAATCTTTACAAACACAGAAATCTGGACGTCATCACTCGCTGTGCCGACCAGTTGTTTGATTGGATCAAGACGGGGGGACTGCAATTTTCTGAGAGTTCCGAACTCGTACTCGAACTCATGGATGACAAAAGAGCCAACATTTGGAGATGTGGATACTACTTTGTTGACCATGCATACCGATGCCTCTTCTGGGTGCATCCTTTCCAAGCTGAGCCAATCTTCGGTAATGTTAAGGGGATCAAGTCTCCGAGTCACATAAGTACGTCGCACTCCTGTTGTTTCTCTCTTTCTACGCTAAAATTGTCGTAGAGTATGCGATGGAGGCGCAATATTGGTGAGTAACTTTGCGCCATTGTAAGCACTGCATCAATTGTCGAATCTTGCTCCGCCTGACATCGACATCTCGCACTACAGAAGATCTGGATGCTGACGAGGATCACGAAAGGATGCATTGTGAACTTTTCCCAACTCAAACCATCTCCCTTCTCTTCTGGGAGGAGATTAAGCTTACTCTTCTTCACGCGACTGCTGGCAAGTTGGCATTTCGATCTGTTACCTCAGTTTTGACTGATGCACTGCAGAGACTATCACCTCTGATACGTCCCTCGCTCCATTCGACAGGGAAGAATTGAGCAAAATGTTGGAGCTGACTAATGACTTGGAAGGTTCGTTCCGTTCTTCCTGTGGTTATCATGCCATTCAACGAACGCACACCAGGAAGCGTTGGTGCCCACCACCCTCATGCAGTGTGTGTACTTGGTGAGACAAGACGAGCACGCCTCTACCTCTGGGTCTTTCTTTCTGACTAATTTTTGACAGCGAGGTTTGCACGGATGTTTGGTAAGTGGTTCCAACGATGTACTCGTCATATCTCAACCTAGTAAAGCGCGGACGAAGTTCTTTAACTTTTGTGGACAAGTCGGGGCCCGATTGGACACAGATCAAACGGTTTACTACAATCGTCGTCAGGACAGGTCCTTCTTCCTCGCTTGGGTATCACCCTTCCTGTTCGGTGCCCCGGAAATTCATGCAAGAGGCCTGAAGACGATCTGGGTTGACCAACTCGTCAACCATATTTCTTGGAAGAGATTCATCGATAAGCTGAACTCCGAATGGCAAGAGTTCACGCTTTATGTATGTCAAGCCATCGTTCCCCGTTCCATATTAACAATTGTCTCTCTATAGGGTACGGTGGTACTCAATGCCAATGTCGCGTTTCTGGGAATTCAGAGTATCAATTCTACTGCTAAAACGTTGAGTTATGTGTCGACGGTTTGCAGCGTGGGCGCCGTTATCCTAGGTCTGCTTTTGGCTCGTCAACACCGGACTAGGGGTCGCGATTCTGCAGAAGAAGCAGTGAGTACCACCTCAGGGGACTGGGGACAATGATACAGGTCTTTCACAGGTGTACTTCATGACAAGGATGACGTATTCGATGTTCGGGACGGAAACCTTGGCTGTACTATACAGCACGCCATTTGGTTTGCTCATGTGGGGGTCAGTGTGTAATCAGCTTCTGCTGGAATCACGCTCGCTAACACAGCGATTAGCATGATCTTTTTCGTATTAGCGTTTTGTTTCCAGGCCTTTCAAGGATCGAACGAAACCATACAAGCCTCGGTTGGGTCCGCTGTTGCCCTGGTCGGATTATTAGTGTTTTGGACTATCTGGGCTGCTTGGGACAGTTATCTTCCCCACTACTGGCTATACATCCTAAGGATCTGCAACGCAAGGCGACGACGAAAGTCGAAGGGTGATGACTCACTATCATCATCGTCGATTGCCGAAGATGGTAACGAAGATGATTCAGAGGAGGATCAGTAGTACTCGTTTTAATACCTTAACACTGTAGTGCAATACTTTGTCTTCTTTTACACTGGCAGCGCACCGCCTTGGCATATTTCTCTCAGACACAGTTCGAAATCTCACATAAATTCATCTGCGATATATAATATATCTCTTCGTGAGTCATGGCTTGACACCTTAGCTCTCCAGTTCATCTGATCTCAAATGCTGGCCGTGCGTGGTGTCGGTTCGTCATGTCATGCATTGGAGTTCATATAACCTGGTACTCCTGGACTCGGAGCTCAGGTAAGATACGAGATCGCAGCAAGCATTCGGTTATTGCCCAATTCCTCCTTGTATACACAAAACTGCTGCCATCGTACGCTTTATCTATATCTATTGTCCTTACAGGCGACCGTAGGAATCAAGTGCTGGACGACCGAATGTGCTTATGATCTGTGCGGGCTTGTTCTGCAGGATTTCCTCAATCTTGTCCAAGATATCAGGAGTAAGCTTAGGAATGACCTCGAGAGCCTTCAAGTTGTCGACGACTTGTTCAGGCTTGGATGCGCCCAGGATGACGGTGCTGGTGTTGGGGTTCTTGGCCACCCATGCCAACGCCAGGTGAGTCACGCTGCAGCCAAGTTCTGCGCATATATTCAGCATATTTCCAAAAAAAAAACGTCCCAGTCTTTCGGCGCGTACCTGTCTCTGCCAATTTGGTGAGCTCCTGGACCTTCCTGATCTTCGCAAGTCCCTCCTCTTCGTCAAGGCTCTTGAGTGTCTTTGAAGAAGTCGGAGTGGGCAGCGAAGCGTGAGTCTTCTGGAACGCCGTTGTTGTACTAGTGAAAGTGAAGTGAGATAAGGATTTTGTCTGAAAGGATAACCTTATGGTACGGTACCTTGCCAGTGAGGAGACCACTAGCCAAAGCCGACCATACGGTGGTACCGATGGAGTACTTCTTGTACAATGGTGCGTACTCCTTTTCGGGGCGCTCACGGTGCAGCATGCTGGGTGGATTCTTAGACGCATCATTAAATCTCGCGAAACGACTGAAACGTACTGGTGCTGGCATTGCTCGGCAATCGGAGGGATGAGGTTGAGCTTGTCGGCGACGTCTGCACGAAACTGTGAGGCCCACATCATTTAATGCGTAACGTTTAACTCAGTATGCCTCTTCGATGTCACGGGCAGACCACTCTGATGTTGCCCAGTAGAAAGCCTAAAATAGCGATGAAGCATTTCCTACACCCGGATTCCACCGTACGTACCCAGCCCTTCTCAATCACATAGTTGAATGCGCGAACGATCTCGTCCATAGGAGCTACTCAGAATCAGCACCTACACTGTGCCATGCAACATATAGCACTCACTGGAGTAATCAGGACGGTGGGCAAAAATCACATCAACGTAGTCAAGGCCCAGGCGATCCAGCGAAGCTTGGGTACCTTCAATGATGCTAACATGGAGAATGAGCTCGTCACCCCGAAAGGCACAGATGGATTACCCACTGTTTTCTTGACAGACCAGTGTCGTTGGGACCGGAGCGGGTGCCAAAGAACAATTTGGTCGTAATGACCATGTCAGTCCGGCGGTAGCCGAGCTCCCTGATAACTCGACCCCTAAACAGAAACCGTGAGTGACTGTGACTTCTGGATGTGGTTCCTCGACGACCACATACATTTCGACCTCTGAGCGACCTTTGGCGTAGCCCTCGGCGGTATCGAACATGTTGATACCATTTTCGTAGGCGACTTTGATGATTTTCTATGAGGCGAAAGTGAGTATCTAGATGCGATCACGCCGTCATTCTCACTTTGACAGGATCACCAACGACGGTTCCTCCCAAAGTCAGCCCTGTGTGGCAGGGAAACGGTCGATCAGCAATCCAGCGACTCAATCTCAATCTCAATCAATAATCTACTTACAGCCACCGAGCGAGAACACACTGGCAGGGACTCGCAAGCCGCTAGGGCCGAGGCGGCGGAAGGGCATGTTTTTGGGGTCAAACTCATACTTGACAGCCGACATGGTAAAAAGCTTAGTAAGACTTCAGTGCAGGATATTTGGAGGGGCTGATTGAGGTTGATTGCAGCGATGAGATTTTTTGAGCTTGTTATATGTGCCACGGAGGCTGACTGAGCGAAACTCACATTGCTAAGCGACACATATGTCATCGGTCCGGCTGATGTACATGTTATCGAAGGTGTGGCCGAGTCAGCCACTACGATCTCGTGAACGACCACACAGACCAATGACGGGTGCGCTATTAACGTTCGACGCGCGTCCCGCGGTGCATCACTGACCAGTCCCTAGATTAGGCCATTCATCAAGACTTGGAGCATCGTTCAAGGTTCAGCTACACGGAACATCGTGTCGCTAGAAGATTTCGCAATTTCTGGGGGACGTGCGAGTTCAATATCACACTCGCACTCCATGGTAACATTAATGGCGACTTTCTTGACAAGCTTCCCAGGGATGACAACTTCGGGTAATTTTTTTGCAGCTGCGCAGTTCACTACACGGAATTCCATTTTTTCCCGCGTTGTCACAAGATTTCTGGAGTCATATTTGCACAAAGTGAGTGGTGCACACGTGCTTTTATCTCAGGGGTCACAATGTGGCATTACCTAACGTGCTTCATTACACTCTCATGACATGATAGGCCGTTCACAGGCGACCCATAGGATCGAGGTGGGGACGGCCAAAGGTAGGCTAAAGAATAAGCGGGGTTAGGGTCGTCATCCCAACGACCATGGGGGACTTACCGGTGGAGCCGATTTGTTGTCCAGGATAGCCTCAATCTTGTCCATGACCTCTGGTGTCAGCTTGGGAATGACTTCCAGGGCCTTCAAGTTATCGAGGACTTGCTCAGGCTTGGACGCGCCGAGGATGACAGTGCTGGTGTTGGGGTTCTTTGCCACCCATGCCAAAGCCAGGTGAGTGACCGAACAGCCGAGTTCTGTCATGTTTTGAGACCAGGTGAGGCAAAGCGTGATGTGAGTTGGGAGGAGACTTGCCCTGTTCAGCGAGTGTTGACAGCTCGTTGACTTTCCTGATCTTTGTCAAACCATCCTCTTTCTGAAGACTGTCTACGGTTCCTTTGAAGAATTTTGAGTGCGTTGCGAACCGAGTGCCCTCGGGGATACCATCATTATACTTCAAGGGTGTGGGTGAGAACGTCTTCAGAGATTCCACAAATTAACGATACCTTCCCTGTGAGCAAACCGCTCGCAAGTGCCGAAAAGACTGTGATGCCCAGGTCGTACTTCTTGTATAAGGGGCTAACATACTTCATCAGAAGGTCTTCCCAAGCTCAAACACAGTGACCGTACTGGTACTCCTTTTCTGGGCGTTCGCGGTGGAACATGCTGTGCGACTGTTCAGAACAATCAAGGTAAGCTCGAGGTAAACGTACTTGTGTTGACATTGCTCAGCAATGGGTGGATGCAAACCGAATTTGGTTGCGACGTCTGTGCAACGTATGAGATCATGGTAGGATTTCTCATCTTATGGTACATACGTTGAGCCTCCTCGATTTCGTACGCTGACCACTCCGACGTTGCCCAGTAATGAGCCTAGTAGATATAAGGCTTGGGCTTTGATCGCAAAGAAAGTCCAAGAGACATACCCAGCCTTTCTCGATCACCCAGTTGAAAGCCCGGACAATTTCCTCCATAGGTACTATTCACAGCGGGTCAGCCTTCTCATCACTGGAGGACCGATGTCGCAGCGAAGGACAAACCTGACACATCTGGACGGTGAGCAAAGATGACATCGACATAGTCCAGACCGAGACGTTCCAGACACTCTTTGGTTCCCTCAATGATGCTGTCAAATAGTGAGCTATCTCGGACACCGCATAGAAGTAACAGAACATACTGCTTCCTCGAGAGACCGCCGTCGTTCGGACCATTGCGGAGACCCCAGAATAACTTCGTGGTGATCACTAGGTCTGTACGACGCAGGCCAAGTTCCTTGATGACCCGACCCCTTGAGGATGATCAGCAAACCCACCAACCCACTTGATCGACGTACACGGGAAAATTCTCACATTTCTTGCTCAGACCTGCCCTTGGCGTAGGCCTCGGCTGTATCGAACATGTTGATGCCGTTGTCAAAGGCAACTTTGATGATGTCCTGATGAGAGTCATGAGATAGGTCACAGACAACTTGGGGCAAGACCCTCGAGGTGAATCACCAACTTTGACCGGATCCCCCACAACTGTTCCTCCAAGGGTCAACCCTGCATACAAACACAATGATTAGTTAGGAGCATCACAGTCTACTGATGCTCATATCGCACGCACATCCTCCGAGGGAGAACAGCGGGACTCGGAGACCACTGGGACCGAGCCTCCGGAACTTCAGGCATGCTCTTGGGCTCGAATTCGACTTTGACCTCGGACATGGTTAACGAGGAGATCTGGCTGGCTTTGAGAGTGTTCGGGTTGCTAGACGCACGGCCGTCTGGTATTGGTATTTAATGATATGGCATTGCAATCGTGTGAAGTCGGTCCGATCTCGAACTTGGAAGTGATGACAACGCTCTCATGATCACTGGAAGGCTGTCGTTTGCCCATGCCCAGGTTGCCACCCGCCCATGATACGTTCCGTTGTTATTCGTACATGCTGGTATGTACTGCAGGCTTCTAAGTTCTCACACAATCGCCCGCTGTGGGAGGTCTTTCTGCTGTGTATCAGTGCACGTGCTGCATGCCAGCACATCCATCCACGACACACGTCCTTACACTGGCTGGCTGTACAACGTTAGACCGAATTTCGCTACGTTCGACTTAGCATTTTTGTTTGCAACTTGAGTCAGACAAACAGATCTAAGTAGGCCAAATGTAGTCACTCAGGCTTGAAGTTCACGCAAGACTGGCGGTGTTGCAGTAAAACGAACTTGCTCCAGCCAGGCACTGGCAGGTCACAAAAGTCAAACTCACTCGACATTGCATTAGATGCGGCCTTCAGCAAGACGAGTCGTAGTAATCAGTACTAGTACTCAGCGCTCAGCTGCATTTCGAAGACTCATATAAGCAGATGCGGCAACTACATACAAATTTGACCTAGTTCTGTTGGTCCAACTCGAGTTGCAAACATAAAGACCATGGTCTACAATTTTGCAGCCAGCCGTAACAACACGAATAGCTGGTAACAATACAGGCACCTAGACGCTACCCTCACCAGAAGCAATGGAAGAAGACGAAGAAGAAATTGTCGAAGACTCCTCGACATCCGCAGATTCATGCTTCGTTCTTTTTCTCGTGCGGAGATCCATGAAGACAGGCCAGAGCGTAAGTACACCAACGACAAGCCAGCCGGGACCAATCGTCAAGAGGGTGACGAGGCTTTTGGATTCGAAGATGAGATATGACAAGGCTAGACTGAAAAAGATCATTCTATCCATCACAATCACAATTGTTATGAGGCCAACTTATCCAAAAAAGGAAATACGACATACCCCCAGATCAGAAGCGCAAATGGCAGACTGTGTACGATTGCGAGACTGTCTCGTTTAAGCATGGTGTTCGTCATCCGTGTCATGAGATTCGCCTGGTATTTGCTTTATCAGGCCAGCTATACCGAGGAGCACAGAAATGATTACTTACAACCCCTTCGGCTGAGTCACGACTTTGATTATTGATCTGACCCGAAAGGGTGACAGAAACGAGGAGCGAGCCAACGGCGCAAAGGGTTGACAGATAGACAGCAAGGGTGGCTAGGGACGGCGAAGCACTGAGTACTCCCGGAACCGCAAGGAAACTAACGTCAACGGCTAGAATCACAGTGGCCTGATTCGAACAGTTAGACCAGCACCAGAAGCACAAGTATGGAGCCCTCACAAAAATCGTAAATCGGTTCCATTCATCGTTGAGAACAACAATGAAGTTTTTCCAACGCGGTTGGACTACAATCTCGTCCACCCACATTCGGCGAATAGATTTCAGGTGTGCTTCTGGAGAACCGAAGAGCAACCGGTTAAGCACTTGTAAGAGAAGAGACGTTCGCCGCTGTGATGTCGCTTTCTCATATACAGATTGATCGGCATCCAGACGAGCTGTCGGCTGCCCGCACCAGTTGACGAACTTGACTTTTGCTATAGACCTCATCAGCGATACCTCAGAACCTTTGAAACAGGACAAGACGTACCAAACTGCCGCATCAGTCTTGCTGGAAAGATGTTTAGCGGTTGCACGAAACACACGCATAGAGCGGACCATCACCTGTTACCCAAACTGAGTGTGGGCGGAACGCCTTCTTGCCAGCTAAATAACGCGATTAACAAGACAATCGGAAGGTTCAAGGAATGATAGATACTCTGTATACTATCAAGGAGTGAGTAGATCCCTGAGAGCTCGTCCTTATCGTAGGGCGAAAGGGACATGTCGGATGTAATCATCTCTGTGGCGGAAGACTTAGCGGCGGATTTGGAAAGAAGATTCTGCCTGACCAGTGTTTGCATGAAGTATAGTTTCCTTCAGCTCGTCGACTATGGCCTCGGGAAGGTAGCGACGGTTAGGAAATAGCTCACAGTGCATCCTTCGATGTGTCCGTCAGAGGGCGGCGTACTCTGGAAAGCAAGTGTCAATATTCATAGATTCGGCGGAGGAAGACATCCATACCTCACACGAAGCACATACCAGTACTCAGCCTCTATCATATATCCTACAAGAGCACTGAGCTGTGGTTGGCCATAACATAGAAACCACGTACTAACATGACTCAGATCCGACACACTCTTCACATTCTCCATTCGGTCGATTTCCGGGGCGAAATCATGAGCCCAGAAGAGGACCCTCTTCTGATGGTCAACATAATAGTATTTGCAGCCTCCTTGCTTGGTTTGATCGCCAAAAAGCTCAAGGGCAAGTTCTGCGTCCGCCGTAACGATGTTCGGGTGGTGGTCTTCGACCAACTGCTTGAGGGTATCCGCATAGCAGTCTATCCTTTTTCTGATTTCTGGCGTCCGAATGTCTGCGTCTGTGAATATCCGCTGGACGTGTGTCAAGGAGAGCACATAGTAGAAGGTGCTACCCTCGTACCCGATGGGGATGATAAAAGTACAGCGCGCCTTCAGGATGTGTCACTGGGAGCCATGGTTCTGGGCATCGCGTTTTACTGGAGCGACCGGTCCGTGAACATCGCTTCCTCACTACATCTAGTCAACCACTCACCATGCAAACGCCTTCTCTCCTGCGGGGATCTTGATGAGCTTCTCTGTAGGGTTGCTGAAATCGACTGTAAATCATTTTTATACACCATGGAATTCGTTGCACGCACACTACTTTTCCTCTCTCGTACCGTTGGATCTCGTTGGCTAGCATAGGCTCAGGCATCCGGGGAGTGGATTGAAAGCTCGCGGCAGAGAGTCCAGTGATGGGCTGGGGCTCTGGCTGTGGCATATCCACGGCTGGCTCAGAAGGGCCAGGATTGGTCGGATCGGACGCATTCCCAGTGCGAGCACCATTCCTCACAACGTTATTGGGGACTTGAACTTGATACGCGGTACTAGACTGTGGCTTGGGATCCATCGGGACTGCGAGTGAGTCATGGTCCTGGATTTGGGTCAGAATCTGATCTTTAGGAGGGTCGACTGTAACATGGTGAACAGGGGGATCCGCAACAGCCGTAGAGGACGCGTCAAGGCTGGGATGAATGTAGCATTTGGAACGCGGGTCGTGAGATATCCTCGGTTGAAAGATCTTGCGCAAGGAGCCAAGAAGCGATTGTATTCGGATGAGCCACTGTGCGCCAAATTCGCCGATCCGTCTTAGCCAGCGAAGTATCCCGAATAACAAGGACAGTCCTGACAGCACCCTCATAAGAATAAAGGATATTGTCACAGCTCTGACACCTGGAGTGTGAACAAAGACTCAGTGGAGGACAGTAAAAGCCGGAAAAAGGTGACGGTCTGTATATCCACTGCACTCAGGACCGTCAGCGGTAACCCGCCCACTGAGAACAACGCGCGCAAACAACGCCGCAAGCCTGACATGTCGCGAGGCCACGCTTAGAACAGGAAGTTGCAGCAGGGTTGTGATGGAATCATGCGGCAGCTCTATGCAGTAAATCCGACTAATCGTTTGAACGTTATAATTAACGACTGCAGGGCGGCCCTCAGGGTTACAAAAAAAATCCAGAAACGAGACGTGAAATTTTAACATTTTGCTTCAACTGCAAGATACAATGTCCACAGAGACACACAAGTCCTATCGTGCCGACAGTAGAAATGTGTGAGAAGGAATATAGAAATGCTGGCTGGTAGTAAAGACTGTGGGTGTAGCGGCGAACGCGTATCTAAGGTAGAAATGTGGACTATGTATCAACTGTATATTATATTACACCAATTCAGATCGCAAGTGGGCAGTAAGAGGCGTCGAAGAAAAGGTGTCACTCATCAAATGAAACCGCCAAAATGGTATCCGGATATTGCTTGCCCATGTGAAAACGAAAACGACGAGGCAATCAAATCATACTAGCGATGATACTTTCTCAGAACTGTCTCGGAGGTCCTTGAAGCGCTCCTCTTTATCGTATGCGGTGCCGGTTTCTGTCGGGGATGTTGCCTCGATATCATCGTGCTCATCGTCATCCATGAATCGCTCATCGATCTTTGACACGACTGTGGTTTCAACATTCACGTTCAGCTGCATCTAAAAGTGGCAGATATAAGTCGTCGGGAACCGACACATAGAGAGAAAGGTGTCACGTACATTCCTCTGTGTTGGAGTTGGACCGAGGATTCGCTGCTGTAAGGAAGGGTTAACACACATGCAGATTACTTCAGTCTGCCAGGGCTGGTCATGGATGACTTACAGAGAAATGACTCATGCTGGGGCTTGGTAATGGAGCCGCTAATCCACCGTTGTGATCGCGCTCGCTGGAGTACATGCGGTCGACACGGAGCCGCTTGCGCGTGTTTAGCCTGGAAGTAAAGTGAGAAGATAAGCTAAGGGTAGATTCTAGACTGAGAACTGACGTGGCGAGGAGCGAATTTGCGTATACTAAACCAATCCGTGAGTTCGTGCCAAATAAGTTTTCATTTTGGAAACGTACGTTTGGCGATGGCGAAGTGCATAGCGAGGAAAATCAAGTTGTGACGCATGACAAGCCACTAAGCGGTGAACAGGTTAGTCAAAACATACCAGAGACAGACAAATTATACTGACGCAGATCAACGAGGCTATTGTGACAAGACTGGTCGATTACTAGTTAGCCAAATGACTGAAGCGAGCATGTGGAAAGCAATGGTACCATGTGACCCCTCCAGTTTCCATGGTGTACAATACCAACGCGTTGATGATATGGTTCATGCTGGAGGCGAAAGCATAAGTAGGAGCCAAGGTCATAAAAGAAGGGTAAACATACCTGACAAATCCAGTCTTTCTGCTTCTGAGGAAGATGATCATAGTCATGGTGATGATAAACTCGACCGACGCAGAGAGTGTGACACCGAGCGTGAAGATCCACTACAGGAAAATGAGTACAAGGAAGTGAGCGCAACCCAAGGATCCTACGGATGGATATGGCTTGATGAACTCGGAGTATCGTTTCAAGCGGATGCTGCAAGAAAGTTAGGGTCTTTCAACCATAACGAGGAGGCACTTACATCTCGGAGGTGGACACTATCAGTGCACAAAAAATGTAAGACTATGCACAGATTCAGTGCAGGTGAAGCACTCACCGCAAGCAGCCACTAGAAAGCTAGTTAGCATGCAAGTCATTCTTCAGATAGTGGCCCACTCACAAAGACGCAGGAATGCAAGGAACATCTGGGAAGTACATCGGCACAAAGCAGACGAAGGAGCGAGAAAATACGTACAAGCGGAGCAGCGATGTACCACCTCTTGGTCACTACGAAATGATTAGCAGGAGGACTACACATTGAACCACTTCCTACATTTCCGAATTCTGTTCGCGAAGAAACTATGGCAACGTAGACATGTTAGTCTTTTCCTGTGCGAGACTGAGTCAAGGTAGAACTTACCAATGAACCATGAACGTGATAGCAGCGGTTACGGCCACAGAGAGCTGAGGAAGCAGGTTGACTATCATGCTCCCCAAGTATTAGAAGCGTGAATACATACCCCGAGTGCGCTGAAAACAATTCAGTCTCGGTCCCATCAGCAGTAAGGATGTTACTTACGGTGGAATGTCATCCATGTCTTGCGGTTTGTCGAAATTTATAATGAGCGACTGCCACAATGCGACAACAATCAAAATGGTGTGCATCATGTCAAGTGTCCAAACAGCGAAAACCTGGGGAGAACTCATCAATGAACAAGGGCTCAGCGAGCAACGAGGAAGACTGGACATACCAAGAACTTGGTCCACGCGAAGTCTCCGGGGTAAAGTTTGAAATACAGAACGCATTGCACGAAGACAATGCCGGTCAGGCTGCGTTGCGTCCTTGTATCAGTGAAGCAACCAACGGGAGTTGTGAGGAGCTTACCTGCTTGCAAAGCAAGTGCCAAGGAGTGTTGCACCGTAAACTGTGGCGACGGTGGTTACATCACCTGCGACGCCCATGTTGAGAATGTGGCTAAGTAGAGGAGAAACGAAAAGAGAGGACGTGAACACGGAGGGATCACTGGAGAACGGACTCAGAATCTCGGTCGAGCTTTTTGTACGTTATTTGTCATTGATGTTGGATCGAGGGTTCAGGCTGGAGCGGTAAAAAGAACAACTTGAATATCGGGTAGTACTTGCTCGTTCAAGCTTAGTTTCATTAACATTATGTGCATTCCGTCACGTCGTTGGCTGTGCTTCGATTCCTCGAAGCACACTGCCCTGGCCCGGATCGGCACGCCTATTATATCAAGGTCACAATAAGAGTCAGCCCCAATGCCAATATACTAGGATTCGTTGTGCAGATCACCTGTTGAGTAGGAGCATTCAACAGACCATTGAACTCCATTGGCTTTGAATTTCGGAACTCATGGGGACCAAGCGCTCTGGACATTATGGAATGCGGCTGTGAACGTTATGAAAAGGCTTTAGTGGGCGCTGAATTTAACGCGCTCAGTGGGGAACTGAAGAAACTTATCCGAGGAACACTTGACAGCATAATCGCGGTCAATGAAATGTGTCATTCCAATATCAATTCATTGTCGAGAACCTTGCCGAACAATAAAAAGGTTCCCGTGAAGGAGTTATCCGATTATGTAACTTGGACACCCCTGAACGGACATGTTTTTTTTCTTCATTCCTCAGACGTCAGTAAACAATCCCCGTGTTCCAACCAGCACACGATCAGCCTCAACGTGTTGAACGGGTCTGCCTCTGCGTCAAGGCCGTCCTATGAAACCGTGGAATGACTGGATGATAATACATGAGCGCTTGCACCTTGGTGACCATGCGGAGCCTCGTCCAAGCAAATCAAATATTCCTTCCGTTATGCTCTCAGTGAGGTGTTAAGTCGCCTTAAGTAAATACCTCCCTCCGCCCACTGGCTGTCTGGAGTCTGGACTAATCTGCGCCAACTCGGAGTAGTCTTAGCACCGTTATTTGCTACCTCAGCGAGTCAGTGTTGACTCACAGCGTTGCAGATTACGAGACAGGTCATTGAGCACTCGAACTTCGAGCAGTTTGATAGGATGTAGGTATGTTTCAAAGAATCGGACTCGTATGTCATGTTCTCTCCGTTCTGATGAAAATATCATTCGGTGGCGTTCCCGATCGTATCTGCCTTACATACTAATTGGCATTCGCTAGAAGGTTAGCTGCGATACGTAGAAGTAGAGCGAACAACCTTAGGAGGCTCCATTTTGATGTAAGCCGCGGTCCACAAGTATCCACATTGCAAGATTTTGAGCAAGCACACGTCAGGTGAATTTGGAACTTACATCTTGCACTGTAGGCCTATCATTTTGGACCATCCTCGGGTGAATTATTGAACTACGTTTTGTGCCCGCCGTCAGCAGGTCCTTCTGCGCCACCAATTTTGACTCTTGGGGTTATACTACGACCCTCAATCACCTGGGAGAAGTCAAAGCGGCCAGGGAGTCAGTCATTACTTACGACATTCCCGTGACAAGAAGTCACATGTGACACATGCCTGACGGTTCTGCTCTCCCACTGGCTGGTCGAGTCCTGGCGTGTCGGTTGTCTCCATTTTCGGTTTATCCTTACAGGTCGTGACGCTGATAGGCTCGCTCCAGTGACAATTGTTGTTTTGTTAGAGTTGCCACCGAGGGTAGGGAGAACCGGATTATGGCGCCCAATACTAGAACGCCCACTAGCCGCCAGTCACGGTGGAACGAATCCTCCGACAGAACCACATCTACGGTGATCCACCGAATTCGGATCCAGTGCTTGAGATCGTAAGTGTCACCCTTCATTTCGCTTTGTTGCCCACATTCCCTCTCACGCTGAGGCTTTAACTTGAATCCTTCTTGGACCAGTTCAGGAACTTGCTGCGGATGCCGCGGCAACATGAAAGCGTTATCCCTGACGTGCGGACCAGTTTTGATCGCAAGCACTTGATCTACTGATTGCTACAGGTTTTGTTATGCCGTGACTGAGGTCCAGTGATTCTCGCACTGTTCCGACGCTTTGAATGCAGATTGAGGCGTTATGTACTTGATCTATTCTGGTTTGATCTGAACTGACTGGGACTCAACTGCTCTCGTCCGCAACGTCCGCACTTATGTGCTTCATGGACGGTCGTTTCCAACAGAATCCTCACCATTTGTAATCGATTCATGCAATGGGCTAAAGCCGTCATTTCATAACGACGTCTCTGTCCAGGATGGGATCAATCCTTCCTCGAGATTTCCACGGCATGGTAGCCTTCTAGAGCTGTTCGGATTCG
>KN819381.1:101482-132416 GCA_000827475.1 Paxillus involutus ATCC 200175
TTATTTACCCTTCCTGGTAATTCCAAGGTCCTCCGCATCTTGTGGGGGATGCCCCCACAGCGCAGATGCTGTCAAGAAGCATCCTGAGAAGAACTTCGAGATGGACTCAACGCCTCCCGTGTGGCTAGCGAGGTGGGTCCTGCACCAACGAATTAATAACGGGACAACACCGAAACTCTAGTCTTCTCAAGGCGCACATCTACCCTCTCATGTGCATTGATGCCACGGCGTGACATGGAGCGATAGGACAAGTGTAGAGCAATGGATGAGGGATCCCGATCCCGACGTAAACTGTAGGTAGCGGGATAACGTAGTAACTACGTGTTTAGAAGTAATAAAAAACAAATGTCTGTTATCGGTAGGGTGCTAGATGATCAATGTTGAGCTGCTAAACAAACGACGTAGGTTAGCGAGGGATCATCCGATTGGTCGGACATCAGGAAATCGGTGAGGTGAAATTGAACATGTTAAACAAATGGAAAGTCGGAACTATGAAATGATGTTACATCGTCAGTGCCTATCATCGTTTGTCTGAAAATGAACCTCCCGGGAGAGGGAGACAAGAGTCGACGCGACCCGCAACAGTGACAAGTACCCTATACGCCTGCCGTTTTCCATATCCGTCGATTCTTCACTAGGCAGCCTTCACGATCTCGACCAGTTGTTGCCTAGCAAACTCGACAATCTCTTCGTCGCCTGGCCGCAATTGATCGTCCCCGACAGGGGTCCAACATCGTTCAATGAACGTCCATTGACTGTCAGTGACCAGTTCTTGACTGGGGCGTTTCGGATTCACCCCTTTGGAAATTGCATGCACTACTTGTGCTTCGCGGGCATAGTAATAGTAGGGTACTTTCCCTGTCAGAATCTGTTGATCGTTCGGATGTATCTGGGTCATTGCGCGAGAGTAAACGATGCGTAGGCGAGACAAACCTGCAACATGATTCGGCCAAACGAGTACACGTCGCTTCGCGGCATCGGAATAATGTGAGGTGGATCCTTTTCATCATGATCTTCAGGTTCTTGAAGGTCGAGTAGCTCAGGAGCCGTCCAGCGCAGCGTCCCCGGTCCCTGGCGCGTTGTCGCAAAGGTTGACCCTCCGAGTCTTATCAACAACGTCGACAGACCGAAATCAGAGATACACCCTCTCCCATCGGCATGAATGAGCACGTTTGACTGTATGTTTAACGCGTCAGCATGTGCAAGACCAACACAAATCGAGCCCACGTACGCCCGAGAGATCGCCATGTACAACGGACCGGGAATGCACTGTTAATCATGACATATGAGCCACCTAATATTAGCTGTGAATGAAGCATCGACACTCACAATACTGTAAACCCGCGGCAACGTCACTGACCTATAATGATCATATTAGATTTGCACTCAATAGCAGGTTTGCAACAAATATCTACCAGAGTAGGCCTTTCCATCGTCGTTAGGCTATCATCTCGGCGTTCCAGATGAGTCGTCAATGAGCCGTTTTCAAGCCATGGGCAAACCATGGCGGGAAAATGCCCAAAGTTCATGGTGGTCCCGAAGAGAGGTAGGATATTGATATGATCGAGGTTCAGCCACGTTTTGAGCTCCCGACGCAATCTCTAGACAGCTTGTTGACCAAGACAGACGGTGACAGAAATTCCACGTTGCTAACCTTCTTTTTCTTGGCATCATTACCGTCATCGAGAGAGTATGTGCGGATCGCTTTCACAGCAACCTAGACGGACTGTCAGTTCAGATGGCTTCAGAAAGATAAAATATCGTACATCAATAGCCCCCCCGCCCATGCGGAGCGTGCCTCTATAGATGTCCCCGAAGCCGCCACATGTAAATGGGCGTTCACCGTCTTGCACGATATAGCCTGTGAGATCACAGGAGAAGTTGGAACGACTACGGCAAGAGTGAGTTTGAAGCCTATCAAGTTCAATAATATCACGGCTCACATGTCATTAAGGTTCCACGCAGTGCTTGAGTTCAGATGGCTTTCACCCGCAACGACGGCCTGGAGTTCCAAGCAGTTTGCAAGGATTATTATGAATGAGAGGCAAGGAGGTGCTCACCGAAGAACGGGGATCCTTTCCTTTGCCCTTGTCGATGGGCGTTAGGGGTGGCTGTTATGGCCCATTAATGGGTTACAATACTGCCGCAAGGAGATGCCGACGTACCTGTGACGAATGCCTTTCCCCAGAGGACGCGACCTCTGGCTGTGTAGTGCTGGGGACCTGCTGCTGGTCACGTCATGTGACGTCTCAATTTCGTGGTTGAAAATGCGCGGATGGAAGAAAGTACACACATCGACCCAAAACTGGTCAACTCTCCCGTCGTCCTCTGCTGGCGGCATTACCGATCGCTGTTAAACATCGTCAGTGATCTGGGAAGGGAAATTACGGAGGTTCGTGTGCATACTAAATCGAGGAATGATGTGAATGATGGTGCAGGCAACTGAGTGAGCGATTAGTTTGCTGAGGAAGAGGTTTTGCGGGAAGATAGTACCTTTGGCCGGCACATATATGATTAGTGGTTCGTGAAGCCAACGAGGACGAAACTGACCTTGCTTTGAGGACCGACGACGACGGGTGCCTCCCACAAGTAGAGATTGTTATCGCCACATCCTGTGGCAATGAACTGCCCTGAAGGGGAGTAGGCAATTCCACAGAGACTGTCTGTGTGCTCCAATGCCGCCACTTTCTCCCCCGTTAAGGCATCGAACACGAAGGCGATGTTATCGAATTGAGCGCAGGTCGCCAGTTGAGTTTTACTGGGTGAGAGGGTGAGTGCTCGGATCCAATGGTTGTGCGCCTTCCAAGTCCGTAGTTGTTCTCCATTACGCGGGTTCCATATTGTAACTTGGCCCTCACGCCCCCCGATGACACGAGAGCCGTCGGGAGTCCAGGCAAGCCCGTACGTGCAGTCCCTGGTGATGGATAAGATAGCAGTTCCCGTATTGGCGTCCCAAACCTGGACGCCATTCAGTGGCCCACCCGAAGCGATCCTGTCTCCGCCTGGGGAGTAGCGAACACACCAAACATAGCTTCGGCACTTGATTGGCTCGAATGCGAGCCTGCCCGTCTCGACCGACCAGACCCGCACTGTGCGGTCCTGGGATCCAGATACAACTCTGCTTGAATCCGGTGAGAACCCCACCGATAACACTAAGTCCTTGTGGCCCTTCAAAACGTGCTTCGTCTCTCCTGATTCCTGATTCCATATTCTGACTGTTTTATCGTCGCTGCAACTGACCACCATCTTCCCATCCCGAGACACATCTACCTCCCACACCCAGTCAGTGTGACCACTCAACACCTTTACGACCCCCGTCTTCCTATCCCATATGCGCAGTGTCCTGTCACCCGAGCCAGTCACTAATTTATTTTCATCCAAGAAGAAACAAGCGCAAGTGACCACATCTTTGTGCCCCCCGAATACTTGCACAGGCACTCGAGGCCTCGCGTTTTCCAAAGACATCGACTGAGACGAGGCGGACGAAAGGACGGCTGGAACGCCCACGCTCTGCGAAGACACCGTACGAGAAGAGGTACGCATATCGACAGATGGAAGGGAAAGTGGACGGTCACGGTGAGGTTTGTGAAGCGATGGAGACGTTAGACGGCGTCGGAGGAAAGACAAGGGGACTGTCGAGTTGGAAACACTGCTCTTCGGGTGAGTTCGTCTAACCCTCATGCCCATCAAAATAACACGTTGAACGCCTCGTGTCCATTACATAGACGCCTGCACTGCTCCTTCGCAATGTGCCTGGCATCGCCGTTTACCAACATGCTCCAACATGATCCAGCTCACGCGTTTATTCTCGTTATTTCTTCCAGACGACGTTGCACTGGCAGCAGCTCCCCACCAAACTTTCACAATACGAAGAAACACCCATGGGCACCGTGGACCAATCTGTTACCGACACAGCAACCTGGCCTTTCTCACAATCATATCTGCATGTCTTGGACGAAGACCCGCAGCGAGAGGGTGGAGCAACACCTAGTGGATTTATCCTCCAATCTCTCTACGAACGCTTGAGACTCGCATCTAATTGTTCACCAACACCTGTGTTCACAAACCCCAAAAATATGATGAGTATCTTCGACTGCCTATATTGGTGGCTTGTTATCCTTTTGCGTTGTTGAGAGAAGCAAGATATTATCGGAAACATTCGGTGACGTTGTCGAACAGGAGGAATGGTCTCATCACCTCTCCACGGATGGCGTTGGCGCAGGCACGATCCCAGGTACCTTTACTCATCGTGCTGGAGCACGAACTTCGTCACTGCAGCTGCTAGGACAGATCCAGTGAAGAAGTCTCCCCCCAGGATCAGTACTGGGGACGGCATCAATCACCATCGCCCACTAAATAAACGATATAGGCCAAAGAAAGTCGTTCAACCTCAGCAAATTAGTGAGGTGGTGATATAGTATGACTAGCTGAACACAGTAAACACATAGAAAGCCGGAGCTCAGAGATAATTATTTATTGGTGCCCACGATCATTTCTCTGAAGATGTCGACGAACCTCGGACAGAGGGGGAGAAGAGTCGACACGCCCTGCATCGGGGACAAGCACCCGAACGATACGCCCGCCGTTTCTCCTATCCACAAATACCATGCCTCACGAGGCAACATGCTCAATTCCGACCAACTCTTGGGTAGCAAACTCCACGATCTCTTCGTCACCTGGCCGCGATTCACCCCCATTGACGGGGGCCTAGCATCGTTGGATGAATGCCCATTGACGGTTAGTGACCAGTGCTTGGCTAGGACGTTGCGGAGTCATCCCTTGAGAAATTGCGTACAGCACTTGCATGTCGCGGTTATAGTAATAATAGGGCACTTTGCCTGTCAGAACCTGTTGATGATTCGCATGCGTCATTGCACGAGAGGAAGAAAAAAAAATAGGACAAACCTGCAGCACGATTCGCCCGAACGAGTACACATCACTATGGGGCGTCGGAATAATAAAGGGAGGGGTTTCATCACCTTGAGGCCCCTGGGGGTCGAGTAGCTCAGGGGTTGTCCAGCGTACCGTTCCTTCCGCCTGCCTGGACGTTGCAAAGGTCGACCCTCCGACTTCTGTCAACAACGTCGACAGACCGAAATCAGAGATACACGCTCTCCCATTGCCGCGAATGAGCACGTTTGCCTGCACATTTAGTGCGTAAGCATCTGCGAGACCGAGATCAGTTGGGATCACGTACGCCCGAGAGATCGCCATGCACAACGGATCGGGAATGCACTATTAATCGTGATATATCAGCCATGTAATGGCTGTGATTGAATCATCGACACTTACAGTATTGTAAACCCACGGCAACATCGTCTACCTATAATATCCATATTATATTGGCAGAGAATAGCATGGTTGCAACGAATACTCACTAGGGTAAGTCTTTCCGCCGTTGTTAATGTATCATCTCGGCGTTCCAGGTAAGATGTCAATGAGCCGTTTTCAAGCCACGGACAAACCATAGCGGGAAATTGCCTAAAACTCATGGTGGTCCCGAAGAGCGGTAAGATGTTGATGTGATCGAGGTTCAGCCACGTCCTGATCTCCCGACGGAATCGCTGCACAGCTTGTTGGAACAGGACAAACGGTAGGAGAAATTCGACGATGCTGACCTTCCTTTTCTTAACATCATCACCATCATCGCTAGAATATGTGCGGATCGCTTGCACGGCAACCTAGACGAATCGTCAGTTCAGATAGCTTCAGAAAGATAAAAGAACATACGTCAATAGGCCTCTCGCTCATGCGCAACGTGCCTCTATATATATCCCCAAAGCTGCCGGATGCGAATGGGTCTTGACCGTCTTGCACGACATACCCAGTCAGATCAGTGGGAAAGTTGGAACGACTACCATACAGGTGCGGTCGTGAGCTATTCAACTTCACGAGTATCGTTGCTCACATATCATTGAGATTCCATGAGGTACTTGAGTTCACAATCCTGTCATCCGCAAGGACAACCTGGGGCTTCAAATAGTTCGGAAGGACTATTCTGAATGAGGGAATCAAGGACTCACTGAAGGATGGGAATCCTTGCCCTTACCCTCGTCGATGGTCACCGGGAGGGCAGGAGATGGCTGCTATGACCAATGGACTTTTCGATACGGCCATAGTGAGACGGTAACGGACCTGTGACGAGTGCCTTTCCGTAGAGGTGAAATCTTGTTTCTCAGGCTGAGTAATGTTGAAGAGCTGCAACGAGGACTGTTGACCATCCTGTGTGACGCAATGTCTCAATTCTCCTGACGGAAATGCGAGAATGGGAATGTATACACACGTCTGACAGACTTTCCCGAGACACTCCTCCGTAGTTTCGTGACGGTCCTACTAGCGAAATTTCCGATTGCTGTTAAGAGCTCGTCAGTGACTTGGGGTGGTATTTACGGATATCCGTGTGCATACATCGAGTAATGATGATAATGATGGCGCAGGCGACTGGGTAGGCGGTTAGTTAGCTGAGGAAGGAGTCTGTCCGGGAAGATACCTTTGGCTGCCGCATCAAATATGATTAATAATGCGTGAAGGCGACATGACTGAAACTGACCTTGGTTTGAGGATGTTCGAAGGCAGGGTCTGCCCATACGTGGACTTTCTTGTCTTCGCATGCCGTCGCAATGCACCGTCCTGAAGGTGAGTAGGCAGTTCGAATGACATTTTTTGCGTGTTCGAATGCAGAGACTCGCTCGCCAGTTGAGATATTGAATACGAAGGTGGTTCTGTCCGCGTGAGCGCAAGTCGCCAAATGAGTGCCCGTAGGCGAGAGGTGTCGGATCCAACTGTCATCGTGCGCTTTCCAGGTGCGTAGTGGGTCTCCATTATGGGAGTTCCAGACGGTGACTTTGCCCTCACCTCCCCCGATGATGTGAGTGCCGTCGGGAGTCCATGCAATGGAGATGACCGACGAGTGTTGGATGGAGAGGAGTCGAGTTCCAGACTCAGGGTCCCAGATTTGGACGCCGCTCGCTTCCCCACCCGAAGCGATCCTGTCTCCGTTTTGGGAGTAGCGAACACAGTGGACCCAACCACGGGACTCGATTGGCTTGAATGCCAGCTTGCCCGTCACAACTGACCATACCCGTACAGTTCCGTCCTCGGACCCAGACACCACTCTCCTCGAATCCGGGGAGAACCTCACCGACCTCACACTGGGGCCCTTGTGACCCCCCACGATGTGCTTCGTCTTTCCCGATTCCCGATTCCATATTCTGATTGCTCCACGCCAATTGCCACTGACGATCATCTTCCCATCCCGAGAGATATCTAGGTCTTGCACTCCGCTGTTGTGACCCCTCAACACCTCTACCGCACCCGTCTTGCGGTCCCATATGCGAAGTGTCTTGTCATCGGAACCACTCACTAGTTTATTTTCATCCGACTCGTAGAAGCACGCGCATCTAACCCAATTTTCATGCCCCTCGAATACTTGAAGGGGTACTCGAGGGCTCGCGTCCTCCAAGGACACTGGCTGAGACGATTCGGAGGCGGACGAAACGACGAATGGCATGCGTACGCTCTTGGATGGGCAACTAGCTGGGCCGTTACGGTGGTGAGGCCTTGAGGGTTGCAAAGTGGGTTGAGGCGTTGGGCAGCTTCGAAGGAAAGGCAAAGGGACTATCTTCGGATCAGTCCGTCCAATATGTTTCATGTGCGTCTGATTGGTCGCCTATTCCATGAATGTCGGGCGCCTCGCGTCTGATCGACTCACGATAGACGCCCGCACTGTTTCCTTCGGGTCGCTCGCGAAATCGTATTCCACTGCCCATACCCCATTCATTATGTTCATGGTCGTCTTACCCACACAACGTTGTAACCCGTCACTCCTGAGCCTCCTTGCTGGGTTTCCAAAGCCCTCGAACTCGGTGTTCTCATTCAACAGTTCGTTCGTGGCGTCTATGCTTTTCATGATGGGCAAAGTGGCTCAAAAGATCTTTCATTTTATCTGCGTGCTTGCATGCACTCCACCAAAGTTAACGGGTTGATACTCACAACACCTCCTTCGCAGCATAAGGAACCATGGTGCCGAAAATGAAGCTGTATTTGACATGGGAACTGGTCAATGGGTGCTGAGACGATGGGTCTTTGCCTCGAAGGTCAGATCGAGTTCGGGATCGACGGGGGCGCCAGTGTGTGCTAAGGCTTGCTTCTCCTGGCGCTCACCGATTTTATGTATCAGGTATGAAAAGCCGGAGCAAGTACCGTCGACGTGAGTCGAGCCCTATTAATAAGAATTTCACAAAATACGCCAAGGCATATGCGGATGACACCAAGCCCTTCTGCAAGGATTATGTCCCAACCCCGTAACTCACCTTTCCTCAGCTTGGCTGCTGCATCGGCAGAGCTCCTCGGACTCGATGTCCCTACTCAACAGTTCTTGGCGCTTGGGCCTTGAATGGTGGGTAAAGAAGCGTAAAGGTACTTTCATTTTATCTGCGCACTCTGCCTAAAATAGCTCTTCTTATAAAGCATGTCCCACCAATCCTCTCAGCCGTTCAATTGCCTTCTCACCAGTACTCTGCCTCAGGTAAATCAATCTTGAGATGAAAGTCGTTATTTTCGTTTTGACATATCGAACGTTCGAATTGAAGGGATTGAAGAATGCCCGGAACGACACTGCCTGCCTTCCCGACCGACGTCCCCACACACCCGCTCCTTATCATTGATTTTGAACTTATCAAGGCCGGCGACCCCGTAGAGATTGAACGTCTGTGGGAGGCTGCAACCACCCTTGGGTTCTGGTAGTAAGTGTGCTGTGCTGGTGACGCCAGTACCGAGCCATTTTCATGTCCACTTGCACCCGATTTCGCCATATATCAACGAGTTGACGCTTACAACGCCTTCTTCGCAGCCTTAAGAACCACGGCGCTGACAAGGAAGTAAACGCCATGTTTGACATGGGTGCTGAGACTATGGCTCTTCCCCTCGAAGAGAAGATGAGGTTCGATATAGGCGACGAGGGGCAATCGTGCGGGTGTGTACCGAAGTTTATCTCTTCCATCTGGTGCTCACCAATTTTATCAGATATAAGAAAGCTGGAGCAAGTGCCGTGGACGCTAGTGGGTGAGTGAACCCCCATTGGCTCATCTCCGATGGATAACTGGAACCCACCTATAGCCAACCGGACGCAGTGGAGTTCATCACTATTTCACAAGATGACACTTTTGCCTTCCCGCGTGTCGCCCACAGGACCTACCCAGCTCCAACCACCGCCGCCATCCCCACAGCCGTGACTCCGTTCATCCGCAAGGCCCTGGACGTCAACTATACCGTTCTGCGTCTCTTTAACGAGAGGCTAGGTTTGCCCGAGGGAACACTGGAGCGGTTGCATGACCTCGAGGAATACAGCGGCAGCGAAGCCCGAGCGATCAGGAGTCCCCCCATGCCGGGGAACGCCACCGCGGATAAGGTAACACTAGCGTCGCACACCGACTTCGGATCTCTTGTGGGTGGATCAACCCGAACTCCTCTCTTGACGTCTAACGAAGTCCCTCCAGTCGTTCTTGCACAACAGGCTCGGAGGCTTGCAGGTACTCCCTCCGAGTCACACCGAATGGTCATACGTCAAGGTAAGCTATTTCATTCAGATAATACATTGGGCAAGCTGTATAGTACACGGTGACGCACAGCCCCTTGCTGGCCACGCTGTCTGCAACATCGGAGATGCTCTCTCTATCTTCAGCGCAGGTATCCTCCGCTCCAACCTCCACCGCGTCGTTCCTCCTCCTGGCGCTCAAGGCGGCTACGAGCGCTTTTCCGTCGTCTTCTTTACCCGTCCTGGTAACTCCCAGGTCCTTCGCGCTCTCGTGGACCACAGCCCGATGATCGCAGATGCTGTCAAGAATCAGTCTGAGAAGAACTTTGAGACAGGTTCGACGGCTGCTGAGTGGTTAGCGAGACGGGTCAAATACCAACGAATTAACAACAGGAAGGTCAGTGACAAGCTCTCAAAGCAAATATGTCCATTGATATAATTGGGTTGTGCAGGGCCCTGAGTCGTGGGCAGCGGGTAGAGGCACGGAACATCAACCCACTGCGGTATGAATGCCTCGTTGGCGCAGTTGTTTCTTCATTATTGGATGAACAGCATGTCATGCTCCATGTCTTTACCTATGCATTGCATGGAAGTGATTGAGGACGCGTCGATTATGATGGTCTTGTTCGTGTTCATTGTCATCGTCTTGCTCGGGCTGGGATTCACCGACACCCTCTATGCATAACTCTAAAAAGCAAGCTAGCAGGAAGCAGACATCAGGCTGCCAGGAGACATCCTGGAAAACCACTCATTCGCGTCTGAGGTTTCATAGTTGCCGTGGACGCTCAGGAAGGGAGAAGGAGGCTGTCGTCGACTCACACAACTTCGCCAGAGAGATCATGTCGATGCGTGGATCCACCGTGAGGAATACGAAGCGTCGGATTCACTCGAGCGATCACGGGTACGTCCCTCTTCCGTTCCCCTTCATTCTTCACCCCTTCAAAGCCCCCAAGTCCTGGACTCGCTAACAAACAGAAACGTTGACACTCGTCCAGAGTTCCCGAAACAGGGAGATATGGCATCCCGGAACCCGACGACGTTTCAGGCTTCCGTGAGACCCGTTTAGCCCGTCGTTTGGTGAATAGTGCAGCGTTCTCCTACCTTGGGTAATCGCGCAGGACCCACTACAAACAGCTAACCTGTACGTGCGGTTCAATCGAAGTCTCCTACGTCCTCAGCAATGCTACCCGTCTCGATCAAGCCCAAGCTCTAGTCTTCTCAGCGTCCCAGTTTGTCACCGAGGCGTACGGCCTGTAACAGATAATGCAGTATATATACGGGTACCACATGATAGACGCGAGATGAGCGATTGAACTGCTAACATACAACGTAGGGAAAAGATGGCGGTATGAGCAACTGAACACCATGATCGTAAACAAAATGTAGCTAACGTAACAACTGAGAAGTCATAAATATAATGACTGTTATCGATGAGGCACGCGGGGACTATACTACGTGACGGGTACGAAAGGAACGACACAGGCCAGGGAGTGATCGTTCGACCAGACTCGACGTCAGGAGGATTGTGGGGCGATGGGACGTGCTGAAACTCGGACAGGGGGGTTAAAATAGTCGACACAACTTAGAACAGAGGTAGACACCCCATACGCCTGCCGTTCTTCAAGTAAAATGCCTTCCTTCAAACCTTCTCGATTTCGATCAACTCTCGCCTAGCGAATTCGACGATCTCTTCGTCGCCTGGCCGCGATCCACCCGCATTGATGGGGATCCAGCATCGTTGCATGAATGCCCATTGGCGGTCAGTAACCTGTGCTTGACTGGGCCGTTGTGGAGTCATCCCTTGAGAGATTGCGTATAGCACCTGCATGTCGCGAGGATAGTAATGGTAGGGAACTTTGCCTGTCAAAACCTGTTGATCATTCACATGCGTCATTGTACAAGAGGAAAAATAGTGTTATTGGCAGGACAAACCTGCAACATGATTCGGCCGAACGAGTACACGTCGCTATGCGGCGTCGGAACAATGAGGGGAGGATTTAGTTCACCGTGAGGCACACGTGGGTCCAGTAGCTCAGGAGCTGTCCAGCGTACTGTTCCCTCTGCCTGACGGGATGTTGCAAAGGTTGACCCTCCGACTTCTGTCAACAACGTCGACAGGCCGAAATCAGATATACACGCTCTCCCGTCGGCATGAATGAGCACGTTTCCCTAGATGTTTGGCACGTAAACATGTGCAAGACCAGCATCGATTGAGACAACGTACGCCCGAGAGATCGCCATGCACAATGAACCGGGAATGCACTATTGATCGTGATATATAAGTCATCTAACACTAGTAGCTGTAACTGAAGCACCGACACTTACAGTACTGTAGACCCGCAGCAACATCGCCGACCTGTAGTGTCCATATTAGATTTGCAGTCACTAGCACGATTGCAATGGATGCCTACCAGAGCAAGCCTTTCCGCAGTTTTCAAGTTATCATCGCGCCGTTCCAGATAAGATGTCAGTGCACCATTTTCAAGCCACGGAGAGACCATCGCGGGAAACTGCCCAAAATTCGTGGTGGTTCCGAAGAGTGGCAAGATGTTCTTGTGATCAAGGTTCAGCCACGTTCTGATCTCCTGACGACATCTCTGGACAGCTTGTTGGAATAGGACGGACGGTGGGAGAAATTCTGCGATGCTGGCCTTCTTTTTCTTGGCATCACCGTCATCCCTGGAGTATGTGCGGATCACTTTCACGGCAACCTGGATAGTCTGTCAGTTTGGATGGCTTCAAGGAGACAAAATATTTCACATAAGTAGGCCTCCCGCTCATGCAGAGCGTGCCTCTATAGACATCCCCGAAGCTGCCTGATGCGAATGGGCGCTCGCCGTCTTGCACCACATAACCTGTGAGATCATGGGCGAATTTGGAACGACTACGACAAGAGTAAGCGAGGCTATTCAACTTCACTGACATCACGGCTCAAGCGCTCACATGTCATTGAGATTCCATGCAGTGCCTGGGTCCACATTTCTATCGCCCGCAACGAGTGCCTGAAGCTCCAAGCGGTTCAGAAGGATTGTTCCGATTGACGGAACCAAGGAGTCACTCGCTGAAGGACGAGGATATCTTCCTTTACCCTTGCCGATGGTGGTCGGAGGCGGCTGTCATGACCAATATATCATTCGATGCTGCTACAACGAGATGGCAACCTACCTGTAACGAGTGCCATTCCGAAGAGGATAGTACGGGCTGGTCACCAGACTTAGTGATGTGCTGGGCCTGCCCTGAGGCCCTGAGGCCCTGAGGCCCTGAGGCCCTGAGGCCCTGAGGCCCTGAGGCCCTGAGGCCCTGAGGCCAGGCCCTACCAAGCCCTTGGTTTGGGCTTGGGCCTGGCCTGAGGTTTTGCCAGGCCCTAGCCCTGGGCCTGGGCCCTGAATGGCTGCAGCCCTGTAAGCATCTGAGAACTCAACTTTCCAACTCATATAGTAAGTCATCCAAGTCACCCAACTCATCCAAATCATCTGACATCAGCAAACTAATCCTTTTCCTATTCCAATTTTGCACACACTACGTAGTCAGTACTACTACAACACACAGATTTCAGTCACCCAAGGCATAGGCATTAAAAATTAATTGTTCTATGGTATTGAATGATTAAAATAGCCACATCATCTGTTAAGTTTTGATTTTACCTTAGTTGTTGAGCCTCAAGGCACCCACAATGCAGACCACAAAGCCATTGAAGCAACACAACTTAAAGATAATGAACATGATATCATTATGTACTATGTTACCAGACTAATACCAGTAAGCTGTCATAGCAAGTTATGGCAGAATTAGAGGATAATGACTCCAGAGTAAGCAGACTGTGGATTGGATCTCAAAATCTGTGATAACTCTGACTCAGATGAGAAGTAATAGTTGACAAGTATTGTAAATCACACAATGCAGTATATACTACATTTTATATACATAGGCCCAGGCCCTCTCAGGCCAGGCCCAAGCCAGGGCTTTCAGGCCAGGCCAGGCCCGTCCATCACTAAGGTCCAGACTACACACAGCCTGCACAACAAGAGGTTGCTGTGCGAGGCAAGCCGTCGATAGACTTGCCTCATAGTACGGTCTGGTCACCAGACTAGGCTGTGTGGTGTTGGAGGCCTGCTGATCACACTGTGTCACGGTCACAAACAAGTTGGCGAACATGTTGCTGACTTTGCTGAGAATCCATTTGGGCAGCAACAGGCCTCGCTGATCACGGTGATCGTCAAGGATTTGGGAAAGGTGATTGAGGAGATTCGTGTGCATACATCGAGTAATGACGAGGATGATGGCAGTGCATGCGACTGCCAGTGGGTGCGAGGTTAGCGCGCTGAGCAGCAGTGCACAGTATACCACCTCAGGCAGCACTTTTCGGTGGCAATACAGGTCTTACAGACCGGTTTTCTTTGTAGACAATAATATGTCTCTCAGACCCAACATCTGGGAGGTTCTCAATACGGATATCTTCCGGGGTTGATCCGCACCTTTTCGTACCTCCTAATCGCCTTGTTTGTGCCTCTCGCGTGCCTCTACAGAGCATCTTGGAGGGCTCCAAAAGGTTTTGCACCTCCCGAGGACCTCCTGCGTGCCTCGAGACAGCACCCCAGAGACTATCATAAATATATGATAAATAAAATCTGTTCCTATTGATAGTGTACAAAGAAAAAAGAAAATATGTTGACCTCAAGTTCGCAACACTCCCTACTGTGGACGTGATGTGGTTGGGGCATGCAAGGCGCAGTATCTGTCTTGGGTGTGGGTGAGCTGTCTTGGCCCTCGTGTGTGTACGGGGCTGGGATATGTTTCATGACTGGGTACTACTCACCGTCTCGCATGAGCTGTTTGGGTGTCTGCTTCATGCATTGTTACTGCGCGCTTGAGCTGCAAGTGCCACATTGGCGGCACACAGCTCAGGCGGGTCGTCAACGTGCCATGCCTCATTCAGGTGCTCTCTCTGCGTAGCCTCTCTCCTTGTGGTCCCCGAATCTTTCCTCTTCTCCTCTGACCTCACTCACTGTTTCCCCATCTTCCTCTGTGTGTGTGCTGCATTGCGTTGGGGCATCTACGTATACATTGTGGGTGAGCCTGAGGGATGTTGTTGTGGACTCATGGCAGCCTTCATTGTGGCTGCGCATGGAACGTGATATCCTGGACGCATTTTGATGTGCGGGATGCTGAGGAGGGTGGTGGTGGATGGTGGGGAATATCCCAGTCTCAGTCTGCCGGGAATCACGATGCCGTGCACGTTTTGATGTGCGGAAATTGAGGACTCAGGGTTTGAGGGGAATGGGACGGTCGTAATGAGAACAAGTACACAGACCAGAGACAATAAATTGAAGACTTACACTATTTGTGGAGCATCTTGTTGTGCTGGTGGAGTCAGTCAATTCTGGGCTGCGCATGTGGTCGTCATTTTGATACATGTGATGGTGGTGAAGCCTTGCAAACGGGATCCCAAAGTCACCGCCATGGCCGCGTATGGGCCTATTGGGTGTGTGATGTGTCTGTAGCTGCCGCCGAGTGTTCCAGGTGGAAGTTGTTGTTGTGGCCATGGCTGCGCGTGACTGTTGATTATCAGAAGAGGTTGAATTGTACTTAGAAGAAAAAACGTGCACGGGCACTACTTACAACTACTGCAGTACCTAGTTCGCAACTCAGATTTTAGCATGGCATTTATGTGAGGTGATGCACATACCTACCCATTTCACCCAGGTCCCATTGGAGCTGCTGGTCATTAGTCTCCCGTAGGCAGACCAGTATGCATCCCACCGATTCTCTCGACTCCAATCTGTGGTCTGGTTCACTCACAACGCTCTGCTCGCGTCTTTTCAATGTTTCGATTGCTTTCAGTCGGAAATTTATTCGTAATCCTATTGGCTAGTGACCCGGACCGATGATTCACGTTCTCCGTGCTTCGAGAATCTAGACCTCTCTTCTGGCTTCTTGGCGACTCCAGCGCTACTTCCTTGTGTTTCAGGGAATCTACAAGACATTGCGAGCCACATGCCCTGGAATCAACAAGGTGAGCGTGAGAAGGTGAGCATCATGTTGTGACACTTGAGTGTTTGACTACTACTAACTGGCATCACCGAGCTCATATCCACCAGTACAGGCAGCAGGCACGGTTGTGGCGCAGCCTGTATCTAGGCTCATCTGAGTCGATTTGGAAGGTGAGTGCACAATCTCACTCACATATACTGTTACAGGAATTTACAGCTGCGATGAAGTGAACCACTGTGACACCAGCATCGACACGACACCTCCACTACGGGATGACATGATGTGACTACACAGGCACTGGTGAGTTTTTTTGAATTACCCTTGTTCACAATGACAACAGCCACAGCTGCAACACCAGCAGTGACACGACGCCTCCACTATGGACATCATCACATCACAACAATGTGGCTACATGCGTGAGTTTTCTTAAATCACAATAATGACAGCCACACAGCTGCAATGAAGTGAACCACCACGACACCAGCAACAACATAGCATGTCCACTCCACCACCACACAACACGGCCACAACCATGCACGATGATCCAGTGATGAACCGGCAAGACGTTGACACGAATCCACTGTGGCACCGGACTCATGCAAGTCAAACATGCCAGACGGACTGTCACGGTCAAACACGACACTACCATTCAGAACCTGCTACTAGGATGTATGGAGGCGGTACCTGCCCAAGCCCTGGCCCTTCGTTTGAGTCCTTGCCATCTTCGTGCAGCTCAAATATATTAAATTTATCACATTGTATCTCGATGACAGAAAAAGAGAAAAAGACGAGGTGCAAGTTATGTTGAAAATGTACGCCAACATATCGGCATATGTGGCAGAAAATTGAATCAACCATTGGCTTGAACACAAGTTTGAAAGAAGTAATGGGAATTCTCTAGAATAAACACAAAAAAACATGTAGTGATGGAGAACGAGGGAAAAAAGAACAGCTGCTTAGCCTCAAAACACAGGTCCAAGAAAAGGAAACCTCCGTTGGATTCTTCCCGAGAAAATCTGACCACTAAACAGAAAATTCAATATATTGCAGAGCCTCGAAAGAGGTACAAGCAGTCATCCAAATGACTGCCCATGGACCTCGCCATGACAACACCAAGACGTCCCAGAATGGCCTCCAGACAGCATATTCCTCAATAGGCACATGGTGGTAGCACGGCAGGGATGTAGGGTCTCAGAGATGGGTTATGGATGACGGAGGAAACCTGTCTCACAGACCGTGGGAACATCTAAAAGTGGTGCCAAGGGTGCAGTATACCGCAAGGTCGACTGCGATGATGTAAGCCATCTCTGGGTCCTGGCATAATACTTACCACTAAGCACCTTCACTTCTTGTCTTTGAGGTTCACTCAGATATGGTTTCACAAGGAATGTATCGATTCGTACTGAACACACAGAGACCAAGGACAAGGGTTCATACACTAAGGAGAGGAAAAAATCCAGATGGTAACTACACAGCACGTGGGTGAGAGCGCGAAGCGCTAACCGGCCCCAACATGCGAAGGCCTAGCCTGGGGGAAAAGTGAGCTGTGATTCCCAATAGCGGTAGGAGCCTCGTCGACGCATCGAGCAAAACTCATATACCCAGGCAGTAGGAGACGGGGTGTGCTTACCAGGACAATTAGCAGCGTATGGGGGGCATAGTGTACCGGAGGAAGCTCTCGTGGAGAGGAGGGGATGCTTGTATATATGGTGCCAGGATCTGGGCGTGATGGCGTAAGTAGATGAGGAAGGCGTCGCTGGCCCACCACCCTTTGATTTTGACGATGTCGAAGGGGACGTTGCGAAGCAGATATTCGAGGGTGGAGCTGATATGAATGCCGTGCCCTTGGAGGGGCTTAATGCCCGCTTTCTTTGCAGTGGAGGACAGGGAGGTGGTGAATTTGGACTTGGTGAGGGGACGATGGCCTCCCTTGTGCCTGTATGCAAAAAGGGGGCCATCCATGGGGGGGCTGTTCACCACGATGTGGTTCTGGAAGGCAGCCTGAGGGTCTGATGGGCCATGCTGCTGGGCCCAACTGACGTCCTTGCCAAGGCGGGCCGACTTCATTCTAGGAAGGTGGAAATTTGTTACCATCAGTCCCTGTCTGTCCTTCTCGTGTGTGACGTTGGATGGTTTGACGTGGAGCAGAGGGTCGAAGGTGTCTAGACGTGGGACGGTGAACTCCCCAACATGAGCCGTGCACCAGAAGGTGGTGGTGAGGCAGGCGAACACCACTGCCTCAGCAGGGTCCATGAGGTTGAGGTTGTCCCTCATCAGACTGAGGACGTTGACGGTGTACGGTTCACGGGGTTTGCGCTTGGAGGAGGTCGGGGCCAGGGTCACTGCGGCTTTGAGTTAGCAAATGGCACGGGTATACCCCGGGGTACCAGTGGTCTGACCCGCACCCACACCCACCTGTTTACCCACACCCGCGCGGTGGGTGTGGGTTAGACGGTGGGTATGCAGGTACCATACCCACCAACATACTCATCATGGGTACACCCATGGGTCTCCTACAAATTTGAAAGGTTTCTATATACCAGGTACAAGGCTGAGGTTCCACTACCAGTACATTGTAGCTACATCTAGTCAAACACCTGGTCAATGCAATCCCAGCCATCCACAAGCTCCACCTCATCATCCCCTTCGATCTCTGGGAGGGAACTAACCTTGGCAACATCTTTGTCCTTGATGAGCCTGAGTTTGCTCCAAGTACCTAGACAGAGTAATGCGCGTGTTGACTGCGCTGAGAGACGGGAGTGGGTGTGAGAGAGTATGAGGTGGCCACGGGAGAACAAGCGCTCGACATCAATAGACGTGGCTAGACAAGCAATCAGACGACTTGAAATACCCAAATATGTGAAGGGGACATACCAGGAATACTTAGATAATCAATGGCCATCCGGGAGAGCTGAGGATACAGACCACGTCGCTCGTGCCACCATGCAATAGGGTCAACGACATGTTCTATGTCTGTGCTGAGATAGCATTTGACCTCGGTGCTGAGATAGCATTTGACCTCGGTGCTGAGATAGCATTTGACCTCAGTGCTGAGGTCAGAGGCCTTAGGCGATGCGAGAGCAGGCAGGTTATCAAACATGTTAGATACCTAGTGGTAGTTAGATACACTGTGAGCCGGTGTAGGGAACTAGAGTTCCCTATGCGTGCACGACGACCCATCCTATCACGTCTGCATATACCCAGCGACCTGCCCATGTGGGTTCCATTCGCCCATGTGTGGATCCCCGTTTGCCCGGAGCTCTCTCTTTTGTTTACAGATTCTCGTGTCCGTCTCCGTACCGCCCACTCTGCCCATGCCCTCGTCCAGCCAGTAAGTAGTATACCCTCTCTCCCCCTCCCTCCTCTCTCTCTCTCTCTCACGCTCTATTTTCCTCCCTTCATACTTAGTGTTTTGCCCGATATCACCCATATACATCAGATCACGTGCCCCTCAACGGGCATAGTTATGATTACCTAAGCCGCCCGCCTGTCAGATAGTCTCGGGCATACCCAGACTATAAAGTCCTGTATGTAGGCACCACGGTGCATTATCTTGCATTTTAGACCCCCAATTCATTGTTATCAACGATCCTCCAATTTCCATCGCGCGAGACTCCCCCTCAGACATCCATTTCTGAGTACATCTGGTCTACCCACGCTCGCCCGGACACCGCCCAGCTAAGGCCAGACCCTCTCGTCTCTGGGTTCAGCACCTCACCGCCCGGATTTGACCCACACGTGTCTCGCAGTCCCCGGATCTCCCCTTCTGCCTCTCTCCTCCCTTAGTCTTGATTTCTTCCCTTCGTTCTTCACTTTCACCCGATTAACCATTGAGCACCCTTATTGTTCACTCGAGAGGAAGGGGAGACATATCCTCCGGCCTTCGTGCTCACTGCTTCCCTCAAGGGTCAAACCATTCGCCCTACCCCCCCCCCTCATTCTCTATCTTAGTCTTCCTCCCAGACTAGCTTAGCTGACTACACCGGCAATAAAACTTGAAACTGACATTACCTTCTTTTCATTGTCTCTACCTGGCTGCACCACTGGCACGGGGTCTACCTCACGGTCGGTCCTGCTGTCAGCATATGAGCGGGTGTACTCGTCACAGACCAGGGCTTCCGCAGTCTTGATCCATTCATCTTCCCAGTGTGTGGTCTTGAAGTAGGCCAATTTGTGACGTGGGTGAAGCACTTCATTGATAAATTGTAGTTAGAGTCGTAAGTATAGAAGAGTAGTAAAAATAACACACTCATTACAATATGATAAACCTCTGAACTATCTGTCAGTGAATAGTAGCGATTGAGAGTCGCCTTGGCAAGAGAGACAGCAGAACGAATAGATTGCAAGTATGATTTGTCGTGCACATAAGTCATGAGGTGTTTGTCTATGTGGTCCATGGCTGGGATCACCGTTGCAAGGTTAGGCGTAGAACGGGAGACGAATAAGGTAGCGTCTTTGAGGATCTAAGTTCACATGATGTGAGTGGTTGCAACGTGGGCATAGACAGCTCATAGTAAGTACCTTCAACACTGCATGAAGCTGCTCAACGACCTTCCACTCATGGTCTGCCAGCTCAAATTTCCTCAAACCCAAGTCCCTCCGCTGGGTCACGGTGTCCACGGCCTTTCTGTGCTTCAACACATACTCCAACATGTCAAACGTGGAATTCCAACGAGTTGCAACATCACGATGCATCAACGAGGCGGTCATCTGCAATTCACAAAGAATATCCTTCCAGGCAGGGAGGACAATGGTGGTTGAATGAATGATTTTGTAGGCAAGTCTTCGAAGCTGGGAGAGGTATTAGGGACTCTAGATCTCAAGGTATGGATGAACTTCTTACTTTGACAAGTGCTAACTTCACTGGGCGGATTGTGTGCTCCAGCTCGGCCCTTTCCTCCTCGGACAACTCCTCCACTTCGTCAACCCACCCATCGTCTTTGTCTTTGTCAGCGCAACCTCCATTCTCATCATCTCCAATGTCATTATCCTCCTCAATCATAGCCGCATCTTCTTCATTAATCCCCTCACTCAATTCCGCCAACTCTGCGGCCTCTTCACTCTCAAGTGCTTGGTTGGCAGTCCACTTATTGACGTCAAATTGCCGGATGAGCGATTTTGCTATCAAGTTGACTATATGCAGAAAGCAACGAGTATGGCTTGCATTGCCGCAGAACACCGGGACCAGCTGTTCCAACTCCTCAATCATGGTGTTGTTATTTGAGGCATTGTCGCATGTCACACCCAAGAGCTATTACATTACGCCTTATTAGACGGTAAGCACAATGATCGTTTTACATACCTTGTCGGATAGGCCAAAATCATCTAGCATTTTCGCAAACACCGTTGCAAGCGCAAGCCCAGTATGGGACTGCACGAATGTCAGTCAATACACTCGTCAGGTATGTGTAACGCTCACTGCTGCAACCTCCACAACGTCTAATGGCATACTAAGGGGTACACCCTTGTACTGCAGGTGTACCGAGAAGGCCACGAACGCACAATGGTTCGGTGAGGTCCATGCATCAGTAGTAAAGCTCAGCATGCCGTCATACTCCTTGTAAGTCATGTTAACGTGGCTGAGCGGGACACAATTATTCACTGACCTGTAACATTGTAGCTATCCTTTGGTGAGTCCGAGCAAAGATAAGCTTGACGTCTCGCGAGACCATTGAAGGGGACGGTAAGTAATATTCTGGTCTTCCTGTCTTCATCAGGTTCTGAAATCCCCGGTCTTTAACTATCGTAAACAGACACAGACTTTCCGATACCCAGCGTACAATCTCCGCCCTGCAAGCACCACTGTCAGAAGAGGTAGCTTTGAAGGACCTTGACTTACCTCGTCTCTGTACGAGTGTGTTGCTGGTGAGAATACATAACCTTCCCCTTCCCCTTCCTCTCGAATGAAGTTGATATTGACCCCGTCCTTAGGATGCTGCCGATGATGTTCGTCCACACCTCCTCAGAATCCTTTGCATTATCAGCATCAAGAAGTACTTCTCGGCCCCAGCAATTCCTGACATGCTTTCACATGTTACCTGTCGATCGGGCGTCCTTCGTATCCAAGTAACATCAGATCTTCACTTTGGTAGGGGATGCGCACTCTGAGAAGTGCTGGAGGTGAGCTCAAACCACAAGGGGTGTCCCTGGTGTGAGGAATGGGAAACCTGGCCGGAAGGGCAAGGGAGCGCACAGATGGGCAAGGATGGCCACAGATGGCCACGGAATGGGCAAGGATGGCCACGGATGCGCACAGATGGGCAAGGATGGCCACAGATGGCCACGGAATGGGCAAGGATGGCCACAGATGCGCACAGATGGGCAAGGATGCACACAGATGGGCAAGGATGCACACAGATGGGCAAGGATGGCCACAGATGGCAACGGAATGGGCAAGGATGGCCACGGATGGCCACGGATGGCCACGGAATGGGCAAGGATGGCCACGGATGGCCACGGATGGCCACGGAATGGGCGATGATGGCCACGGATGGGCACAGATGGGCAAGGAATGGGCAAGGAATAGCAAGAAGTGTCGTGATGGATGTCGCTGGGTCATGATATAGGCTTCCCCATGCTAGGGGACGCTGGCCTATGATGGGTGCGTCGGATACGCTAACAATACTTAGGAAACGCTGGGTGCGCGGCTGTCGCACAGAGAAGGAAACTAATGGGCAGATCAACAGCAGGTTGATTGAGTGATGAAGGATTCATACAGGACAAAACGATTCATACAGGACGAAGGCTAGCTACATCCTTATATAGTCTCGGAATCTCCCAAGACATGACAGAACCATAATGGACACATACCAAATAAGGCTCGGGTGGACAGGACTGGTGGGTGCATGGGATAACCATGGGCTCGGGCGAGGATAGGATGATGCAAGATGGTCCGGATATGCACCAAGTAGCGTGGGAAAACCGGCTGAGGTCTTGCGCAGTCATGCACAGAATGTTTGGCCAACGCACATGAGATCTGATGGCGATAATGCTAGTTGGGGCGAGATGCAACTGCGCAGGGTGGGATGATGCTGCCCATGGCTCGGGTGAGGGTAGGATAGTGTAAGATGTACCGGGTGAGCACCGGATAGCGTGGAAAAACTGGCTGAGGTCTCGCGCAGTCCTGCGCATGATGTGATGCTGGTATATAGCTGGAAACCTGTATGGATGACATCTGCAGCAGTAGGGAACTGCAGTTCCCTACAACGCTCTTTGCTCGTGCTATTGATTTCGCCCTTGTCTTGAAAATCAAAGAATCAACCCCAACAGATCCACTCATCTTGTCCGCCGTTCACGCTATCGAAGACGGGAAACCCCTTTTCCCTTGTGCATCTTTCAGTGATTGGGACTACGACGGGACTAACCTTCTTTTTAAGAAACGTCTCTATATTCCACCCGAACCATTAATCTTGTGTCACGAGACTTCTGGTGGCCTGGCCTTTCCACTTTCATTCAAAACTTCGTCTCTGGCTGTGCTATATGCCAGAGTAATAAGGCTAACACACACCCCTCCGTCCCTGCACTATCTCTGATACCCTCTACCTCGACACGCCCCTTCCAGCAGATCTCTGTTGATCTAATCACAGATCTTCCCGTATCTGATGGTTTTGACTCCCTTATGGTCACGGTGGACCACAGGCTTATGAAGGGGGTAATTCTATCACCTTGCAACAAAAACATTGATGCCACAGGTGTTGCCGAACTTTTCCTGAAGAATGTTTACACCCGCTTTGGGCTTCATGACAAGGTCATCTCTGACCGAGGTCCTCAATTTGCCTCCGCCTTCACCAAAGAACTTGGCCATCTCCTTGATTATGATATCTCCCTATCCACCACCTACCATCCCCAATCCGATGGTGAAACTGAACGAATGAACCAAGAAGTAGAAACCTATCTCCACATTTTCTGTAAAGGAAAACCCAATAAATGGTCTAGACTTCTATCCACTGCCGAATTTGCCCATAACTCCAACATTCACTCTGTCACAAAGAAGTCCCCCTTTTTCTTGATCCTCGGATATGAACCACGTTCCTATCCCTCCATTTCCAAAGATTCCCCTTTGCCCTCCATCGAAGAATGTCTAGCCACCCTGAAAGAAGCTTGCGAAGAAGCCTTAGCTGCACATGAAATCACACAACAAGTTATGAAGGAACATGTCTCCTCCAACTTCAAACCCTGGAAAACCGGCAATAAGATTTGGCTAGAAGGTTGTAATTTGAAACTCGGCTATTCTTCTAGAAAACTCTTCCCAAAAAGGGAAGGACCCTTCAAAATCACACAAGTACTATCCCCGATCACATACCGCCTCAAACTCCCTGCAACATGGAAGATTCATGACATCTTCCATGCTTCTCTCTTATCCTCCTATTAGGAAACTCCCAAACACGGTCCGAACTTCACCAAACCACCTCCTGACCTTATCGGTGGAGAAGAAGAATACGAAGTCAATCAAATTCTCTCACATCGAGGTAACCCTCAAAGACACCTCTATCTAGTTTCCTGGAAAGGATATCCTTCTTCTGAAAACTTGTGGGAAACTGAGGGTAATCTCCGCCATGCCAAGGACATCCTAAACACTTATAAGAAAGCTCGTCCTCGAGGTTTCCCTCAAACTCTTCGTTCCCTTCGAAAGAAAAGGTAAAACTCTCAAAAACTCACTATGCCTCCCACTCGCAGACTTGCCCATCTTCGTAGTCCTCTCCATTGTCAATCTGACCTCCCTATCCCTTCTGCTCAAAGAAATCATAACCCACCTTCTCAAGAACAGATGGCTGAATACTTCGCCTTCACCATCAAATCCCATAATAATCTAGATATCACTCGACATTGTCAAAGTCATTCCCCTCATCATTCTGGTCCTCTTGACCATAGAAATGACATTCCCAGATCGGTCACCCCTTCCTCTGAAAGTGACATATCTTCTTCACCCATCAGCCAAAGAGAAATACCCCAGGATGTCTCTCTTTATAGAGCTCGTTCCAACTCCACTTCTATTTCCCCTATACGTTGTCCCAGTACTCCGCACAATACCTTGACTACCATCATGGAAACTTCTCTACCCATTCCTCCTCCTCCTCGACGACTATCTAGATGCAACAAAACCCAAGTCATTTTCTCTCGACCATTGACCCACTCTGGGTCTTCTTCGTCCCGCCAAGGAAGTGGAAACTCCCCTGAAGACTCCATTGACATTGACCTTTTCCCCGAACAAGCCTTCGGACTCACTGCAGAACAAGTCTTCTCCTCGATGAACTTGACGGAAAGACAGGAAGCTGCTCTTACTCTTCCCCTTCCATCATCTCATCCTCGATATAACTCGACTTGCTACGATGTCTTCTTCCTTAGTGGAGATGAGTGAAATGCCTAATGTTAGACTAGCAGCTGAGTCCTAGACGTTCCTATCTTCCACAGGTCACGGTCAGCGGTTCGTTAAAACAACAACACAAAACTAACAAAACTAAAACTACAAAAGGCTGATAATGTGGGTGTTCGTTGCAAGGTGATGGTATTTGCGCTGCTAAATGCTTCACAAATATCTCTCGGATGGATGGGTTCAACAGGTAGCGAAGGCTTGTAAAGCTTTGCTAGAGAATGAATGGATGGTTTCCTTGACACGTAACGGTATACGGAGTCTTAGAAAAGTGGTGATAGACGGGTTCTATCTTGAAACAGGGATGGGTTAGGGACTTTGTGGACAAGAAATGGGCTCCTTAGACGCAGTCTACAGCCTACTAACTTCGTTCCTTTGACTGGCTTAGCGTTGACTATTGAACTGCTTGACCTATAGCACTCTCTGGCTAATATTGGGTCACTGAGCAGCTAGTACTAGCGATTACAGTGCTTAGGTGTTATGAAGCACTTAGTAGCTTAGTTCAGGTCGATTAGGACTCGCAGGGACTAACAGTATAGAACCCTAGCTTAGTTCTTAGTCGCACTTAGAGGGGGACTTGCGAAGTCACACTCAGACAGGGATAATTTATAGTATAACTGGGGAATATTATTTTTCAACTGCCAAATCGGTACCCTTTATATACTACTTAGAGGTGGCTATGCTGCCTAATCCGGTCAGGGGTATAATTTGGCTATATCTAGCTATGTACCTTGATAAAACCATTTAAAGGTGCTCTGGTACCTTCATAATACTACTTAGAGGCATGCCGTGTGGTACTGGGGCGGGCTGTGCTTCCTCATAGGACAGTGCCAAGCCTTTGCTGAGTAATGCCAAGCAGGTTGAGTCAGTGTGAGTCAGAGTGAGTCAGAGTGAGTCAGATAATGTCAGGTGGCTGTTCGGCAGCTGTCAGCTGTCAGAACTGTCATTCTGGACAGGCACTGCTGTCCCTGGCAGGCACATTTGTCAGATGTCAGGTCCCTGTGGCTGTGAAGGGCCTGTCAATGTTGACATCATGTTTAAGTAAGCCTCAAGACTATATATGGAAGGGTAAAATATTAAAATGCTAGATAAGTGACATTGTCGGGTAGTAACTCAATAGGAGGTCCTAAATAACCAAGAAAAATATGGTTATGTGCGTAATGACGATCTCTTTCCAGTGGTGAAGGTTATAGAGCTGGAAAGTTGCATACTAAGAAGTTATAAGGGAAATACATCCTACGCTCTTGGCGTTTCTGCTTTAAGTGACAGTTTGCTCTGGGGTATATGCGTATTGGATGTACTAATATGTGGTACAAGTTGTAGGTCTAGCACATTGCATGCTATGGAGTTATGATGAAAATACACTGTACGCTCCTGGTGTTTCTGCTTGGAGGGATTCTCTGCTCTGGTGTACAAGCGTATAGGGTGGTACTAGTGTATCATGACCATACATGAACACAGTTCTGTGTATGTCAACGAGTGTCATCGTCTAGGACATATCTGCGTCAACTGCGAATGGTATGAATGCCCATCTTGTCGACACTTCAGTCTAGGACATACTCAATATGGTTGTCCCTCTCGTCGAGTTCCCTCCCCTACTCTCATCGGAGATGAAGACTTCGATCCCATCGCCAACGCCAACCTCACCGGATCCCTCCTCCTGGATATGACCAATTTTGAAAGACAGTGACTTTCACCATACGAACAGGGTAATGTTACGATATATTGCCTACCCCCTATCTTTTCCGTTATCTTCCATATCTTTCCGTATCTTTCTGAACTATGACTCATCTCTGGTAGTCTCTCCCGTCTACCCAGCTTATCGTATAGAAGGCTGTACCTTCTATTACATTCCATCTCGTTCTAGCCAATGGCCTTATGCCCTCTTCATGGTCCGTGTGCAACCACAAACTCTTTATATAGCTGTCAATTATACGCATTGTACTTTAGCTTATTCTACGCCTGCAATCCTAGCAAGCTTCTCCGACACTTTTGTTCCCTCTGGTCACAGACTTGGTCTTAGTCACCACAGACGACTACTCTATTCTTGATAACTTAGTAAAGTCCTTCACAAAGACTTGAACAGTCGATTGTTACCTTAGGTTGAACACTCTAGTGTCACCCCATGTAACAAAATGATGTTACTTGATTCTGCTAACTTGATGGTCTCGCTTGCATAATCGGTGCAATTTTCTGTACGCTTGGATGTCCGGGATGTTCTGAGAGTGGAATAAGTGTGGTAATGCTGAGTAAAATGATGGGTACATACTCGCACCACCTACAGCCCCATTTCCAGATCGGCCCTTTGGAGCTTGTTGCCAGTCTTGGAGCAAGCTGTTCTAATGTCCACTTTGCTTTCTTGGGGTTGCAACCACCTTTCCTACTGACCTCCTCAATCTCGTCCTCTGACAAGGAACTGTCTTCCGGGTTAGCCTACAAGTTACAATTATACATGAGTTTCAGTGCATACCAGGAATGAATCACATCACCTTTTGTTGTTTTGGTGTGGGAACCTTTCCTTTGCCTTTTGAATCCTGAATTTCCTAAAATCAATAATAAATATACACAATGTCGGGCGAACTGAGAGACCATTTACCTCAGCACTAGCATCACTTTCATTGCTGCCACATTCCAAACGAGCAGGTGATCTCTTGGGTGGAACATAGTCCTTGTCTTTGGCATCATCCACATTACTATTGTCTGCATAAATCTAAGAATTAATCATGTTTCCACTATTTATGGTCATGTTTACTGACAGAATCTAAGAGAGAGGGCAGGAGTTGCCCAAGGCTACAGTACATTAGCTAGGAATAAAACTAAGTAAAAGTGAACTCACCTCAGCCGCTGCCTAGATGGACGAAAACGACTGAGGTGCTAATGAGTAGGGTGAAGATATATATACTATGGGCGGAGGTATACTTGTATTATGTTATCTGTAATGTTATGGGAATGAACCTGAAAGAAGCATTTGAAACATTGTAGGGAACCAGAGTTCCCTACGCGTGCAACACCGTGCAACGACCCATCCTATCACGCCTGCACGTACCCAGCGACCTGCCCATGAGGGTTCCATTCGCCCACGCGCATATCCCATTTGCCCAGGGTTCTCCCTTTCATTTACAGATCCTCGCGTCCGTCCTTGTACTGCCCGCTCTGCCCATGCCCTCGTCCGGCCGGTAAGTAGTATACCCTCTCTCTCCCACTCTCTTTCCTTCCTTCGTACTTAGTGTTTCACCCGATACCGCCCGTATATATCAGATCACGTGCCCCTCAACGGGCATAGTTACGATTACATAAGCCGCCCGCCTGTCAGACAGTCTCGGGCATACCCAGACTATAAAGTCCTGTACATAGGCACCACGGTGCATCATCTTGCGTCTTAGACTCCCAATTTATTGTTATCAACGATCCCTCAATTCCCATCGCACAAGACTCCCCTTCAGACATCCGCTTCTAAGTACACTTGGTCTACCTACGCTCGCCCAGACACCGCCCAGCTAAGGTTAGACCCTCTTGCCTCTGGGTTCAGCACCTCACCGCCCCCGCGCGTCTCGTAGCCTTAGGATCTCCCGTTCTGCCTCTCTCCTCCTTTAGTCTTGATTTCCTCCCTTCGCTCTTCACTTTCGCCCGATTAACCATCGAGCCCCCTTATTGTTCACTTGAGAGGAAGGGGAGACATATCCTCCGGCCTTTGTGCTCACTGCTTCCCTCAAGGGTCGAACCATTCGCCCTACCCCCTCATTCTCTGACTTAGTCTTCCTCTTAGACTAGCTTAGCTGACTACAACATAATGATAGATGTTGTAAGTGAAAGTTAAAAGGTTAAGCGTGTATAAAGATTATGAAGTCACAGTACTTCCAAGTGTTCCGAGTGTTCCGGTGTTTCCAAGTCCGGAAGGGCGCAGGAATATTTCGGAACCAGAACCGGAATGGTGGTTCCGGTGCTGGAACATCGGAACCATCGGAATGGTATGACTTACTAGGGTTGAATACTGACATTTACCGTTTGGCCTTGGATGCTTAAGTATGAGCTTTAATCCAGTGGGTGCAGAACCACTAGGCTGGGTTGAAGATGTCTGTTTCATTTGCACAGCCTCGCCGCTTGCTCTTGTACTGGTTGTTGAACTTGCGCTTATAGCAGCATGTACAGCATTCATTACAGCGTGTTACTATCTTAGATAAGTAGTTAGATAAGGACTCTTAGTCACATCAACAGTCACATCAGTGACCTGTCACGCTTGTATCCAGTATATAAACCCAGCACTGTAATAGCACTCAATAGATCGTTTCTTATACTCCAACCACTACCTGCTTACTAGCAAGTAATCCCTCAGCACAGGTGAGTAGAGAGTTCCTCTCGCTATGCCCCTGCATGCTTCAACAGGTTATGAGCCCCGGAGATGCAGCCTCTCTGTGCCTTTATGGCTGCATTGAGTGCGCTCTCTAGCTCCCTGCAACATCGCCTTTAATGGCTTGACATTGAGCTGAGGAATGAGCGCATTAACATGCTGCTCAGAGGTGATTCTCACAGCGCCCTCAAGGGGCTGCTATCTTTCCTCAAAAAGCGCCTTAAATGGCTGCTTGTCGCCCTGTATAGGTGCTGACTCCCTTCGTTGACAGAAATCAACGTCGAATGCTTCTTTACTGTTGCCTCGCATATCTGACCCTCGTCACTTACTTGACATACAGCGTCATCGTCTCTTTCCTTCGAGAAACCTACTTCTGCCTGGCACTCATTGCATTCCTCGTCCACCTGTCTTATCGCCTCATCGTCTTCTTCTTCCAAGATACCTTTGAACTTTGTATCAACATCAACAATTGGCACTTCGACTTCTCTTGGAACCATATCCAACAGACTCCTGCCGCTGCTACCCCAGTTACCTGGAATTCTTCCACCACCACCGTCGTCAATCCAACTCCTGAAGAAGATCTCTGGCCAGGACATCCTACTTGGAACGCCACTACCTGGAACACTCCTACCGTCGAAGAAGCTATCAACAATGTCGTACAACAGTTTGTGGCCAATCATCCCACCGGTTTCTACTGGCCCCTTGAAGAAGAAGAAGACCTCTAGCCATCATGACTTTGTCCATCAACAACCTCGTCTCCGTCCTCACCGGCGCCAACTACCTTTCCTGGGCGCCCGTGATGAAAGGTTTTCTTATGGCTCAAGGTGTTTCTCATGTTCTTACTGAAGACTGTCCCTCTCCTACCACCTATGATGATAACTCCAACAACGCCAATGACATCTTCTCCTGGAAACAGGACGACACCAAAGCGTTAGGATACCTCATCCTTCGTGTTCAGGAGAGCATCTGCATCAAACATGACGCTCTCATCTCCGCAAAAGCCTTCTGGGATGCGCTCTCTGCAGAGTATGGCACCCAAGGCGTCTCCGCCACCTATGGCGAATTCAAAGCGATGTTGGATACCCCCATCCCTTCCAACCAACACCCCGCTTCTGCGTTCAACAAAATCAACGCTCACTTCACTCGCCTCAAGAAGGCTGATTTCGAAATCCCCATCAAGGTCCAAGCAATGATCTTGCTCTCCAAACTCCCATCCTCGATGAACTCCATCACACAAATCGTCGCCATGGACAAGGAGCTAATGACTCCCACTGGAATTGAGAAGGCCGCCGTCCTCTGCTGGGAACAGGCTGATAATAGCCGCGGTAAGCACAAGGAGGTTCAGAAGCTGAGCGCTGTAAAGCGCAAACAGCCTGACCCCAAGTTCAATCAGCAGCAGCAGCATCAGCAGCAACCACCCAAGCAAGGTGGAGGCAACAACGCTGGAGCGCCTGCTCAGAACAAGGGGAAGAACAAGCGTCGTGGAACTCGTGGCGGCAAGAATCGTCACCAGAACAACCATGACCACGCTCATCTTGCCTCTACAGTTGACTTCGCCGCTCCTACCATGGTCGACACCCTCTCCGTCATCGACCCTCGCCGCCTCGCTCATACGCCTGGCACCCAATTCTTTGGCCCACCTGCCTGGGATAATACCCAAAAAGCTTTCGATCTCGCCCATGTTCTAGGC
>KN819381.1:138348-155904 GCA_000827475.1 Paxillus involutus ATCC 200175
TATCCCAATCTGTGGTGATAATCAGGGATCCATCTTCATGGCTACAAACCCTATCCCAGAAAAGCGCTCCAAACACATCGACATCCGCTACCACTACGTACACGAAGTCATCTCCCAGAAAAGGTTGAGATATACTTTATTGATGGAGCAGCTAACCCTGCAGACATGTTCACAAAGAACTTGGGACATGTCAAATTCGAACAGTTCAGAGCCCAACTAGGCCTTGAATTTTATCAGGATACACATGGCAGCTAAATGCGCCATCTACGCTCACGCACACTTAGGTGATGCTTAGCGAGGGGGAGTGTTGAACTTGCGCTTATAGCAGCATGTACAGCATTCATTACAGCGTGTTACTATCTTAGATAAGTAGTTAGATAAGGACTCTTAGTCACATCAACAGTCACATCAGTGACCTGTCACGCTTGTATCCAGTATATAAACCCAGCACTGTAATAGCACTCAATAGATCGTTTCTTATACTCCAACCACTACCTGCTTACTAGCAAGTAATCCCTCAGCACAGGTGAGTAGAGAGTTCCTCTCGCTATGCCCCTGCATGCTTCAACACTGGTGCTAGTAAATACATGTCAATGACTGTGATGGTGGACGAGAATATCTGGTCACTTACACTTCAGTAATGAGTTGCAGCAATGTTTTTAGATGCTCTGCGATCAACACGAGGTTGCCATTGGCTTCGATGCCCTTGAGTTTCACAAAGTGTGTTGTAAAGCTATGGACCATTTTAAGACCGTACTTCCTGCGGACAATGAGCTTTCGCTTCTCAGTATCTGTGCATTGGAATACCAGTTCCCAAGCCCGGTTGAATGAGTAAAATGGACCCTCCTCCTCATCCACAGACAAGTTCGAAAGATGTATTGCAATGGGCCCATCCTTGGTTCCATCTGGGAGGGTCGTTGGAAGTGAGTTGGCTACCTCCTTCAGCTGGTCAAGAAGCTGTGAAACAAGCTTCGAGTTCTTTGTGTCATTGTTTGTGACAGGCCCAGCCATGGCCCAGTGCGGTGATCAAAGAAGCACAGTTGTACGTGAGTCGGTGACAAGATACAGTTAGATAATATTGCCGGGTGGCTGGGAAACACCATTTGCAAATATAAACTGTAAAGTTTATGTAAATTCTGCCCCTTACACGGAAGTTCCCATGAACTTATCTATCCTCTGAGATTATGATTAGATACCCTAACCCTAATGTATTGAAACTATATTATATCAACCCATGACCAATTATATTATATTCATGGGGGGTAGCAGTGGGCTGTATTTTATTTGGAGTAATCAATTATATCTAAAATATAATTTCCCGTAATCAATAATGTGGACAGCACTGCATACAGTGTGCCGCTGTACAGCGTTGTACAAGGAGGGCGCGAAGGGGGCAGGGAGCATCTTATATAGTGCCTAAAATATTAATTAAAAATGGTACTACATGTACAAGCGGTGGCGAGGGTCCTGACGACGGCATGCTCGGACTTGTAACACTCGTACGCGTAAGCGTTCTGCATCCGCAAGTTTCTGATTTTCTGTGCATATCACAGCATATCACAGCCCACATTCCAACGGACGACTTTACGTCCTTCGTCTGCGGCCACCCTCCCACGTTTCAAACCCACGTACCTTGTTTACGCTGGCGAAACGATAGTCAACGTTGTGTCTCAGAGACCGTAGGCTGCTTTGATAGCTCGTCCATTGTTCAACAGCCGCTAAGCTACTACTCGGACAATTCACGAAAAGTGGCATGCGTAATCCCACATGATCGACGCTTCACAGCGACTGCTCGATGTATCTGGCACACGCTGACCGACCCTAGACGCAGTGTTTAATAATAGGAGACACAGCGGAGCTGTGACCTGCCGTGACTCGTCTAACTCCCTCAGGGCAAGGTTTTGTTGCTGTATGGCGTGGTGGACGAGCCCCATCTGACCTATATGAAATCATCAACTGACACTGGTCACGTTCCTCTGCGCAACAGCCTCGGAGCCAGGTACTGCCTCCTGGTCACGCAGGATCGACATATGTAAGCTGCAGTCTGGGGTGTCGCACGGCCCCTTCCCGGTCACACTGCCCGCAACATCAGAGACGCCCTCTGTCTCCAGCGCAGGTATTGCGGTTGTTTCTTGAGCTGATTGTGCTGTGTCGTGGCCTATGCACGGTATGTTTCTTGGCAGGACTTTCGCTGTCAACGGTCGTGTTGTGTCGTTTTCCCTTCTATCGGTAGTCTAATACTAGGGTCAACGGACTACGGGTAGCGGGCCAACATAGTAGAGGGTGTGCGGGTACCATATAATGGTGCGGAAAGGAACCATTGGACTGCGTGTATACAACGAGACGAAACTTGAACGAAAGTATGTGTGTACGTGGATGTGTGTTCTGACGGGTGTCCTATAGTATCGATGAAGGCAATAAAAACGAGACCGCATCGGAACGCAATACGTCTGCGACTAACCGAACGAGCATCTCTTCAAAGAAAGATCCAACAAGATGTACGAAGTCTAGTCGAGTGTCAATGCTCTCACCGAAAACCATGGATCAGTTCATTCGCCTTCTTTGATGTTCACGGATCGATGCACGGCAGCCTGCTGCGTGGGGGTTGGACGTGGGGTATCGGACAATGTGTGTTCGGCAACCATGTTAACGACGACGGAGTATTCTTGAGGCGTCGGTATTCTTGTATGAGCGCTACTTCTTCTGGAGAGACGGTATCTCCCGACTGGAAATCCGTTTGTTGTGACGAGGGCAGTGTAGATATAGGACGTGGGCTGTTCAACGATGCAGAGGGCGGTGTGGACGTGACGGCCGACTCTGAAGCTGGGGGTGTCAAGGATGAAACTTGAACGACCGCAAGAGGTGGCATGTCCCGCAGGGGTGTGGGATGTGGGAGCGCATGTGTTGATACCTTCGAGGTCTCCGGAATGCTGGATAGGGTTGAGGACGGACCCGTTGCGAACATCTCAAAGCTCTGCGGTGGGGTGTCTATCGCAAGATTACCAGCCGGGGCTTGCGACGGGTCCTCTTCTGTGGCCGGGTCTTCAACAGCAGCCTCCTCGTCCTCGTCTTCTGTGTCAGGTTGTCGACAAAAGAAGAGCATGTATATCATCTTCTTCACCGGCGTCCAAACGATAGGTAGCAATATTATCCAAAACTAGAATTGTCGTAAGTGAACGGTCAAATGACATTGTATCATCAAAACGTACCACTTTGTCCCTGCCCGCCGCAACTTCTACAGGTTCGATTTTCCCTCTCACCGGAGTCTGGGGAATACGGAGTTGCGTGAGGTGGTCGAGAGGGAGTTCCGACGAAGGACTCACGTTTTGCGCGGCACGTGCTGGGCGGCGAGTGAACAGGCTGGTGAACGTGCCTCTCACTCTGCTGAGGACGCCGTGCCAGTGGGACTGCAACAAGGCCTGCTGCTCAGGCTGATCACGCTGTGTGACGGACGTCTCAGCTCTTGCGATTTAAATTGCACGAATGGAAATGTATACACACAATGGGGAGATTATCCCAAAATTCGTCGAATTCCCTTCCATCGTGTCGCGACGGCCCTGCAGAAATGGCCGGACGCTGTTGAGCGGCTGTCAGTGATTTTGGGAAGCTAATTAGGGAGATTCGTGTGCCTACATCGAGAAATGAGGAGAAGGGTGGCACAAGTAACTGGGTGGGCAGTCAGTTGGCTGAGAAAGATGTCTTTGCGGAAAGATACCTTTGGCTGTCAAATCAAGTATGATTAATGATACGTGAAAGAGACGAGGCCGAACTTGAAACCGACCTTGTTTTGAGGACTCGGATCTTGGGATGCGGGGGCTTCCCACAAGTAGACTTTCTTGTCGTCGCATGCCGTCGCAATGAACTGCCCTGAAGGCGAGTAGGCAATTCCAAAAACATTGTCTGCATGTTTCAATGCCGCAACTCGTTCACCCGTTGAGATATCGAATACAAAGGCTGTTTTGTCGAGCCAGTTGCAAGTCGCCAAGTGGGTTCCATTTGGTGAGAGGGAGGGTTGTCGAATCCAATTGTTGTACGCCTTCCAAGTGCGTAGTTGTTCTCCATTGCGCGAGTTCCAGATGGTGACTTTGCCCTCACCTCCCCCGATGACGTAACTGCCGTCGGCAGTCCACGCAAGCCCGCCGACCCCGGAGTCGCTGATGGAGAGGATGCCGGTGCCCGTATCGGCGTCCCAAATTTGGACGCCGCCCACTTGCCCACCCGAAGCGACCCTGTCGCCGTTTGGGGAGTAACGAATACACCAGGCCAAGCCACGGCATTCGATAGGCTCGAATACGAGCTCGCCCGTCTCCACTGACCAGACCCACACCATGTGGTCGGAGGACCCAAAAGCAACTCTGCTCGAATCCGGTGAGAACTCCACCGATATCACAAGACTGCCGTGACCCTCCAAGACGTGTATGATCTCTCCTGATTCCCCATCCCATATTCTGACTGTTTTATCCTGGCTGCCGCTGACCACCATTTTCCCATTTTGAGACACATCTATCCCCCGCACACACCCAGTGTGACCATTCGACCATTCAACTACTCCCGTCTTCAGGTCCCACATGTGAAGTGACCCACAGGATGAGCCAGTCACCAGCCTATTTTCATCCGCATAGAAGCACGCGCAAGTAATCAAACCACCATCGACACGGCTCTCAAATACTTGCAGAGGCACTTGAGGGCTCACGTTCTCCGAAGACGCCGACTGAGACGAAGCGGACGGAACGACGGACGGGATGCGCATGCCCTTGGAAGATACCGAACAAGACGCCATGTCGATAGATGGAGGAGCAATTGGGCAGTCACGGTGGTGTTGTGAGGTGGTGAGGTGTTGGACGGCGTCGGAGGAAAGACGAGGTGACAAACGAATTGCAAACACTGTCCAGATGAGGTCGTCCAATATAGTATTTCCGGGACGAGCGCCTCATCACTGGCATCAAAGTAGCCGTCCGCACTACTTCCTTCAAGGAATCAACGGCATCATCGTATGCCACTGTCTATGCCCCATTCATCATCCTCATGCGGTTTTCTCTTCCTTCAGGGTCGTGCAACCTTGCAGCCCCTGCACCAAATCATAACAATTTGAGTCGGCACTCTGGCTCGATCTGTCATCGAACGACACAGCATTCCGGTCCTCGATTGTTCTCGCAATCATACTTATGTGCTTAGTATCCTAGATGAAGACCAGGTGCACCGACTTGGGAGAATGAGCATCCACCTGCCTCGCCGTCCGGTATTCGCCTGGCTACAAGTCTGCGAGACAGTGTCCAACAACAGCTCCATCAAGATTACGGCAGACAAATAAGCATGATACATTCCTTGCACAGACCTATCTCGGGGATACCGTGATGTGCCACTGACGTGGCAGTCAAACCTTGCGCCGTGGTGATAAGTCGGCATTGATTATTGCCGGGGAGAGAGGAAGGTCACGGTCAGTTTCCTGTGTATCTCTCGTCACATCCCATTTTGCTGATCCGGAAGTTACGGACATCGTGTCCATATCACAGCCCACATTCAAACGAACAACTTTACGTCCCTCGTCTGCGGCCACCGTCCGGTAATTTCGCAGTCGAAACGATAGTCGATGTCGGGGTCGAGCTACCCTAGCTTTTGTGGCGAATTGAATCCAGCAGTACAACTTACGTGCCTCGTTTGCACTAACCCTCCCGCGTTTCAGAAAGGGCAGGTTTAGTACCGAACTGTCGCCACGGGCGCTCGCAATTTTGCTAGGTCAGCTCAACGTCTTGATGGTGCTCGCAAAAGTTCTCCGGAATGTAAAGATGTCTTATTGCCGTTTTCAGAAATGTTGACCACTTCGCTAGCTTTGGAAAAAGTCATCCTCACCACCAAAATGATACTGTGCAGCTTTTGATTTATTCTGCAGTGGGGTCTCACGACACGAGGCCTTGATTAACGTCATTCTATTTCAGCATTTTGAGGTCCCTCCAGCCACGAGAGTACGAGAATGCGATATTTCAAAAGATGATCGACACCCTCCCTCCCGAACTTTTTGTGCTTGGACGGCACCTCGTATCGACCTAGGGTAGCTCGAGGGGTGAAAAGCAGATACTTCGAACGTAGAGTCTGACCGCTTAATCCTCATAACAAGGCTACATGAAATTTAACTACGCTATGCTAAGGTCTACCGGTGTGATGATGTCGAAGGCCATCAAAACGGAACCTGAGGGCTTGGGATTGTCGGTATAGTTTAACGCTGAGGTGCGAGGAGTGTAGGTAGCGAGCTGACGGAGTACGTGCGGGTTCAGGAGCCGTAGCAAAAGACAATGATTAGTCTCGATAGGGTACACGGGTACTATTGTTCGATCAGTCCATGCATTGGAGAGGTGGTGATGTGACCAGCTGAAACTCGGTGAGATAGTTAACACGACCTGCAACGACGACGAGCGCCCGAAAGATACGCCTGCCGTTCCTCATAACTAGTGCTACAAATGCCTTCCTTCACAAGCAAGGCAGTATTCACGTTTTCGAGTGATTTTTGTCAAGCACATTTGACGATTTCTTCGTCACCTGGCGGGGACTGACCCGCATGGATGGACCCAGCATCATTGAATGGTCATCCATTGATGATTAGTGCCTGCGCTTGACTGAGACGTTTGAGTCGTCTGGGGGCATCGAGCGCTTGCGCTTCGCGGGTATAACAATCGTAGGACACTTTCTCTGGATATCGAGTAACTCCTGCGTAGCAAACTCGACGATGTCGTCGTCACATGGCCGCGATGCAGGTACAGCGGCATCGACGGGCGTCCAACATCGTTGTATGAATGACCATTGACGGTCAGTGACCAGGTCTTGACTAGGACGTTGCGGAGTCATCCCCTGAGAAATTGCGTATAGCACTTGCATGTCGCGGTTATAGTAATAATAAGGCACTTTGCCTGTCAAAATCTGTTGATCATTCACGTGCGTCATTGTACGAGAGGAAAAATAGTGCATTAGTAGGACAAACCTGCAACATGATTCGGCCGAACGAGTACACGTCGCTATGCGGCGTTGGAACAATTGGGGGAAGATTTTCTTCACCTTGAGGCACCTGTGGGTCGAGTAACTCAGGAGCTGCCCAGCGTACCGTTCCTTCCGCCTGACGGGATGTTGCAAAAGTTGATCCTCCTACTTCTGTTAACAATGTCGACAGACCGAAATCAGATATACATGCTCTCCCGTCGCCATCAATGAGCACGTTTGCCTGCAAATTTGGCGCATAAGCGTGTGAGAGACCAATATCAATTGGGACCACGTACGCCCGAGAGATCGCCATGAATAACGGATCGGGAATGCACTATTAGTCGTGATGTATCGGTCACCTAATGGCTATGGTTGAAGCATCGACACTCACAGTATTGTAAACCCGCAGCAACATTGCCCACCTATAATGTCCGTGTTAGATTGGCACTCAATAGCAAGGTTGCAACGGATGCCAACCAGGGTAAGCCTCTCCACCGTTGTTAGGTTGTCATCTCGGCGTTCCAGATAAGACGTCAGTGAGCCATGTTCAAGCCATGGACAAACCATGGCGGGAAATTGCCCAAAATTCATGGTGGTCCCAAAGAGTGGTAAAACATTGATGTGATCGAGGTTCAGCCACGTTTTGATCTCACGACGAAATCTCTGGGCAGCTTGTTGGACTAGGACAGACAGTAAGAGAAATTGGAGGATGCTGACCTTCTTTTTCTTAGCATCACCACTATCATCAGTGGAGTATGTGCGGATCGCTTTCACGGCAACCTAACCCGACTGTCAGTTCACATGGCTTTAGAAAGATAAAAACATGTACATTGATAGGCCGACCTCTCATGCGGAGCGTGGCTCTGTAGATGTCCCCGAAGCTGCCGGATGCGAATGGGCGTTCACCCTCTTGCATGACATGACCGGTAAGGTCATGGGCGAAGTTGGAACGACTGGCACAAAAGTGAGTTCGAGGGCTCTTCAACATCATTAGCATCGGAGTCATGGCTCACATATCATTGAGACCCCATGGAGTGCCTGGGTTCACATCGCTGTAGCCCGCAGCGAGGTCATGAAGCTCCAAGCAATTTAGACGGACTACTTTGAGCGAGAGAGTCAAGGAAGTACTCACTCTCTGCACGGCAGATGGTGGGCAGTGAGTGAACAGGCCGGTGTACATGTCTCTCGCTCTGTTGAGGGCGCTGTCGGGCGGCAACGAGGCCTGCTGTTGATCACGCTGTGTGACGGACGTTTTAGTTCTTGTGATTGAAAACATACCAACGGAAATACGCACGTTGGGCAAACTATCCCAAAATTCATCGAGTCTCCAGCCGTCGTTTCGTGACGGCCATCCTGGAATTGCTGGTCGCTATTGAACAGCTGTCAGTGACTGAGGAAGGTTAATCACGGAAATTCATGCACTTACATCGAGAAATGATGAGAAAGGTGGCAACGGCGACTGAGTGAGCGATTAGTTCGTTGAGAAAGATATCTTCGCGGGAAGATACCTTCGGCTGGCACATTAAACATGATTAACGATGCGTGAAGGCGACGAGGACGAAACTGACCTTGTTATGAGGATCTTTGACTACAGGGGCTTCCCACAAATAGACTTTCTGGTCCACGCATGCTGTCGCAATAAACTGCCCTGAAAAGGAGTAGGCCACTCCATAGACATTGCCTGCGTGCTTCAGTGCCGCAACCCGCTCGCCTGTTGAGCTATCGAACACCAAGGCTGTTTTGTCAAGCCAGCCGCAAGTTGCAAAGTAGGTTCCATTTGGTGAAAGGGAGAGTCGTCGGATCCGGTCATTGTGCGCCTTCCAAGTCCGGAGTGGTTCTCCGCTGTGCGAGTTCCACATGGTGACTTTACCCACGCCTCCCCCGATGACGTGAGTGCTGTCCGGAGTCCACGCAAGCCCGTCGACCTCCGAGTTCCTGATAGAGAGGATGCCAGTTCCCGTATCAGCGTCCCAAATTTGAACGCTGCCCCCACCCGAGGCGATCCTTTCTCCGTTTGGGGAGTAGCGAACACACCAAGCCAAGCTATGGCACTTGATAGGCTCCAATTTGAGCTCGCCCGTTTCGACTGACCACACCCGCACCCTGTGATCGATGTAGTCCCCGGTCCCAGAGACGACTCTGGTCGAATCGGGTGAGAATCCCACCGATAACACGCCACCATGGTGACCTTTCAAGGTATGCATCGTTTCTCCTGTTTCCCCATTCCATATTCTGGCTGTTTCATCAGAGCCGCCACTGACGATCATCTTACCATCCCGAGACACATCTACCTCCCACACCCCACCTGTGTGACCCCTCAGAACCTCTACCGCTCCCGTCTCTTGGTCCCATATGCGGAGTGTCCCGTCTTCCGAGCCAGTCACTAGTTTGTTATCGTGCGGGTAGAAGCATGCGCATCTAACGCAATGTTTATGGCCCTCAAATCCTTGCAGAGGCACGCGGGGGCTCGCTTTCTCTGAAGACACTGACTGAGGCGAAGCCGACGAAACCACAGATGAAACGGGCACGCTCTGGGGCACCAAACGAGACGAAGTGTGCATGTCGATAGATGATGGGGTAAGTGGGCAGTCACGGTAAGCGTTGTAAGCCTGTAGGGACGTGTCGGAGGAAAGACGAGGGGACAATCAAGTTGTTAATACTGTTCTTTGGGTGAGTTCGTCCGTCATATATATCCAGTGAGCCTCAGGCCCATCACAATACAGCAACACATCCATATCCGTGAGATGCCCGCACTGTGTCCTCCGAGACATCCGTGGTATCACTGTATACCATTATTTGTGTCCCATTCATTATCCTCGCGTGTTCTTTCTCTTCCTGCACGGTCGTGCAACGTTGCAGCCCCCACCAAGTCTTGATAGCACGAAGTTGCTACGGACCAACTCACCTCCGGGAGAAGCGGCCTGATCTGTCACCGAACAATACAGCAACCCTTTTCTCGAAGATTCTCGCAATCATGCTTATCCGCGTATCCTAGATGAAGACCAAGTGCACCGATTAGGGAGAAAGAGGATCCGCATCTGCCTTGCGGTCCTGTATTAGGGGCTATGATATCCACCCCCCCTCGACTAATTGCCGTGGTATACCGTTGGAAGGGGTGGAATCCATCAGACGCAAAGACCTGATTCAAATGTAATTCTGCGGACTTGGCTGGTGCGACCACGGAAGTTTTGGAATAACGCTGAACTGACTGAACTGTCCTCCTGAACAAACCGTGTTCTTACACAGGACAAGAGTCTAAGAAGTAACAACGAGCTCTTCTGTAGGGAGTACGTCCCAAGCTCGTAACTCACCTCTCCACACCTTGGCTGCTGCGCTTCTCCAGCTCGGTCTTTCTACCCGACATTTCTTGGCGTTTGAGCGGATAAAAGGAACTTCCATTTTATCTGTGCACTCCGCCTTAAATAGCTCCTTTTGTGAAGCATCTCCCATCAATCTTCCCATCCCAGTGGATCACACAACTCCTTTCCCACCAACACTGAGCCCTAGGTAAGTTAATCTCAAGACGAGTGTCGCCATTTTTCATTTTGACATGACCCACGTCCGACTCCCGGGAATCAAATAATGTCCGGAACGACACTGCTCCCCTTCTCGACCGGTGTCCCCACGCACCCGCTTCTTGTCATTGATTTTGAGCTGATCAAGGGTGGTGACCCGGTGGAGACCGAACGCCTGTGGTAACTGCAACAACCCTTGGGTTCTGGTAGTGTGTGTTGTACTAGTGGTGTCAGTACCCAGGTGTTGACACGCACACTTACATCCGATTTCGCAATATACCAATGTGTTGATGCTCACAACGCCGTCGTCGCAGCCTTAAGAACCATGGCGCAGATAAGGAAGCAAACGTCGTGTTTGACGTCAGGTATCAGTTTTGTTCAGCTCTGGCGCAGCAAGTCTTCGTTGTATCGGTATAGTTCAACGGAGTGTAGGTAGCGAGCAGACGGAGTACGTGGAGGTTCAGGAATCGTAGCAGAAGACGATGGTTCCCGATAGGGTACACGGGTACTAGAGGAACGATTGAAATGCTAAATAAATTACATAGGTCAGAGAGGCATCGTTCGATCGGTTTATGCATCAGGAACATTGGGAAGGTGGTGATGTGACCAGCTGAACGCGGTGAGAGGGATACAAGAGTCGACACGACCTGCAACGGCGAATTTGCCCGAAAGATATGCCTACCGTTCTTCATAACCAGTGCCACAAATGCCTTCCTTCACAAGCAAGGCAGTATTCACGATTTCGGGTAATTTTTGTCAAGCACATGTGACGATTTCTTCGTCACCTGACGGGGACTGACCCGCATGGATGGGGACCCAGCATCGTTGAATGGACATCCATTGACGATTAGTGCCTGACTGAGTTGTTTGAGTCTTCTGGAGGCATGGAGCACTTGCGCTTCGCGGGTATAACAATGGTAGGACAGTTTCTCTGGATATCGAGTAACTCCTGCGTAGCAAACTCGACGATGTCGTCGTCGCATGGCCGCGATGCAAATTCAACGGCATCGGGGCCGGTATTCGTGTGTAGAAGCCAAAAGAATACCGATCGAACAAACTCCGTGAGTACATGTTGGCAGAGAAGAAATCGCAATCGCCCGACATCGCCCCCTCTGGGGTCAGACATGGCATGTTGGTCTATTTCATGACGTGATTGAGACAGTCACGATCACTGTGGAGTAATTGCAGTCAGCGCATATATGGAGGGGCGTATGCTCGAAGAACATAAACGTACACCATATTCGTCGACACATTGACCCGGTTCGCCCAGTTGAGCGATTGAATTCTGTCCACATGCTAGCGAGGCAATATCATCAGGTATCCAAAACACTCCAACGGGAAAGGCCTACCCAAGTCCCCTTGCAATAGGCTCGATATGATCGCTAATATTGATCAATAACGTTCAAGATCAGGCAGCCCTCCGCTTGGCCTAGGCTACCCCAGAAGACTTCCGAAGACGAGGCTCGTCTTGGTCGACGAGACTTTAAGGGTGGCTTTGATACTTTGGAAGCCATGATGGACGATGGTGTAGACCGCAGGACGCTCGACAAGTTTGAGGTCTCCCTGGGTAGCGAAATCGAGAGAAAGGCTTTGGAGGGCTTTTGTTCATGATGATGTCTCTAGAAACTCCACCCGACGTAAATGAGAAGAAAATGTGGGAAGCTGTATACGCATGGTTCTTGGTTTTGGGGGTGCAATTGAATTTGATCACCCGCATTTTGCCAAATCAAATTTAGTTGGGGTTTGTTTGGCAAGGGCTTTGGATTCAAACAAACAAGCCATTGTACAGCAAGTTCATCCAAAGTCCACCACAATTTCTAAATTCGACATATGCTTGCAGGCGACTTTATCTTTTTCTCCATCCTTGTAAATCCTGATTTCCGAATTCTAACAACACGAGGAACTAGGTTGAAATGACAGTCAATTTATTCCCTACGATGCTTTCTTGGTGCCGATGTAGTACACCCAAGAAAATCAATTCAACAGGAACCTCCACTCCTTCCTCGACTCATTTCTGTGTTATCCCGTTCCAAGGGGCTCTATCGGTCGGGTTAGCTGGTCGTTTTCATTAGGGATGATAGATGCAACGGAAAGACTCCATTCGAATGTAATTCTCCGAACCTCTGGTATGATCGTGCAGACTTTTTGCACGACCATGAACTGACTCATCTGTCATTCAGAACGGACTACGTTTTTACATGGTATAAGAGTTTCGCGACGTGCAAGGCATATGCTGACGACAACGAGCTCTTCTACACGGCGCACGTTCCAAGCTCGGAACTCACCTCACCTCAGTTTCGCCGCTGCACTGCAGACCCGCTCGGGCTCGGCATTCCTACTCAACAATTCTTGGTGTCTGAGCATCGGATAACAGGTAACGAGGCATACAAGGAAAATTCTGCGTGGCTGGATGCACTCCACCTGGAATGGCCCCTCCTGTAAAGCATGTCCCGCCAATCTTCCCATCGCGCTGGATCATTTAGTTTCTGTCACAAACACTGAGCCTCAGGTAAGATAATCTCAAGACGAGAATTGCTATCTTTGTCCTGACACGTTCGAATTGAAGGGATCGAACAATGCATAACGACGAAACAGGAGCCAGGAAAGGCAAATGCTCATAGAGAGACGCTGGGAGCACACGAGTGCTTTTCCGTCGTCTTCTTTACCCGTCATGGTGACTTCAAGGTCCTTCGCGCTCTGGTGGATGACAACCCGATCGTCGCAGAGGTTGTCGAGAATCAGTCCGAAAGAACTTTGAGACGGGCTCAACGTTGGCCAGCAAGCGGGTCAAATACCAACGAATTAATAACAGGAATATTGGTGCCAACTCTCCCATCAAATGTGTCTGGTTGGGTTGTGCTTGGCCATGAGACGTGACCAGTGAGCAGAGGGACAGAGCAGAACCCACAGCGGCATGAGGGGCTCGTTCGCGCGGTACTCGATAGTGACCTGCGTTGTTGGATGATCGTATTATACCCTACGTGTTGCATTATGCATTGAGGTTTGTTCGAGTTGCTTGTGAACTTTTTGAACCATGTAACATTGCCCGGCTTTTTCTGTCAAGGTATTAGGCATCAGTTTTGTTCAGGCTCTCTGTTGCAGCGAGTCTTCTTCATTGTATCTGTATAGTTTAACGCTGAGGTGTACGGAATACAGGCAGCGTGCTGACGGAGTACGTGAAAGACAATGATTCTTCCCGATAGGGTACACGGGTACAATATATTCGCTGTGAGGAATGATTGAACTACTAACTAAACGACATAAGTCAGAGAGGGATCGATCGATCGGTCTATGCATCAGGAATTAAACATTGGGGAGGAGGTGATATGACCAGCCGAAACTCGGATACAGGAGTCGACACGGCCGAAAGACACCCCTGCCGTTTCTAATAACTAGTGCAACAAATGCCTTCCTTCACAAGGCATCATCCACGTTTTCGGGTAATTTTTGTCAAGCACATTTGACGATCTCGTCACCTGGCGGGGACTGACCCGCATGGATGGGGACATCCATTGACGACTAGTGCCTGCGCTTGACTGAGCCATTTGAGTCGTTTGGAGATTGCATGGACCGCTGGCGCTTCGCGGGTATAACAATCGTAGGGGACTTTCTCTGGATTTCGAGTAACTCCTGCTTAACAAACTCTACGATGTCGTCGTCGCATGGCCGCGGGTTGGATTCAACGGCATCGACGGGGGTCCAGCATCGTTGTATGAATGACCATTGACGGTCAGTGACCAGGTCTTGACTGGGGCGTTTCGGAGCCATCCCTTGGGAAATTGCATGGATCACTTGTGCTTCGCGGGTAAAATAATGGTAGGGCACTTTCCCTGTCAGTACCTGTTGATTGTTCAGATGTGTCATTGCGCGAGAGCAACTAGTGGGACAAACCTGCAACATGAGTCTGCCAAACGAGTACACGTCGCTTTGTAGCATTGGGACAATGTGGGGTGGTGGCTCCTTGTCATCCTCAGGCTCACGAAGGTCGAGTAGTTCAGGAGCTGTCCAACTTAGTGTTCCTGGCGCCTGATTGGTTGTCCCAAAGGTTGATCCTCCCAGTTGTGTCAACAACGTCGACAGACCGAAGTCAGAGATACACGCTCTCCCGTCAGGATGAATGAGCACGTTTGCCTGCATGTTTGCGCGTAAGCAGGTGCCAGATCAACGTCAACTGGAACCACGTACGCCCGAAAGATCGCCGTGCACGACGGACCGGGAATGCACTATTAATGATGACATATCAGCCACTTAATGGCTGTAATTGAAGCCTCGACACTTACAGTATTGTAAACCCACAGCAACATCACTGACCTATAATGACGATGTTAGATTTGCACCAACGGGAGAGTTACGACGACCACAAACCAGAGTAAGCCTCTCCACCGTTGTTAGGCTATCATCTCGACGTTCCAGATAAGACGTAAGTGAGCCATTGTCAAGCCACGGACAAACCATGGCGGGGAATTGTCCAAAGTTCATGGTGGTCCCGAAGAGTGGTAAGATATTGATGTGATCGAGGTTCAACCACGTTTTTATCTCACGACGGAATCTCTGGACAGCTTGTTGGACTGGGAAAGACAGTGAGAGAAATTCGAGGATGCTGACCTTCTTTCTCTTAGCATCCCCACCATCATCCACGGTGTATGTGCGGATTGCTTTGACGGCAACCTAGCCCGACTGTGAGTTCAGATGGCTTTCAAAAGATAAAAATAATGCACATTGATAGGCCTCCCCTTCACACGGAGCGTGCCTCTGTAGATGTCCCCGAAGCCGCCGGATGCGAACGGGCGTTCACCCTCTTGGACGACATGACCGGTAAGATCATAGGCGAAGTTAGAACGACTACGACAACGATGAGTTCGAGGGATATTCGACTTCATTAGTACCTCACATATCATTGAGACCCCATCCAGTGCCTGAGTTTACATCGCTGTCACCCGCAACGAGGACCTGAAGCTCCAAGCACTTTAGACGGGCTACTTTGAGCGAGGGAATCGAGGAAGTACTCACCGCAGGGGGATCCCTTCCTTTACCCTTGTCGATGGTCGTTGGTATGGCGGGGGGTGGCTGTTATGGCTGATGGATTCTTCAATACTGCCGGAACGAAATGGTGACCCACCTGTGGTGAGCGCCCTTCCGCAGAGGGCTCCGCGACCTCTTGTTGTGTTGTCTGTGTTACTGTAGTGTGGAAGACCCGTCGGGGCTGTGGTTCAGGTTCGATGGCGGCTCTCTGGGGAAAGCGGCGTTGCGTGAGTTGTTCCAGAGTGTTCCGACGAAGAACTCACGCTCAGCGCGGCAGGTAGTGGGCGGCGAGTGAACAAGCCGGTATGCGCGTCTCTCACTTTGTTGAGGGCGTTGTTGGGCTGCGACGAGGCCTGCCGTTGATGATGCTGTGTGATGGACGTTTCAGTTCTTGTCATTGAAAACATACCAATGGGAATACGCACGGTGGGCGAACTATCCCAAGATTGGTCGAGTCTCCTTCCGTCGTTTCGTGGCGGCCCTGCTGGAATTGCCGGACGCTGTTGAGCCGGCCCTCAGTGATTTGGGAAAGCTGATTATGGAAATCGGTGTCCTTACATCGAGGAATGATGAGCAAGGTGGCGCGGGGAACTGGGTAAGCGATTAGTTCGTTGAGAAAGATGTCTTTGCGGGAAGATACCTCTGGCTGTCACATTGAATATGATTAACGATGTGTAAAGGCGACGACGAGGAAGCTGACCTTGTTTGGAGAACCTTCGACGATGGGGGCTTCCCACAAGTAGCCTGTCTTGCCGAAGCATCCTGTCACAATGAACTTCCCTGAGGGGGAGTAAGCGATTCCGTAGACACTGCCTGCGTGCTGCAATGCCGCCACTCGCTCGCCTATGGAGATATCGAATACCAAGGAAGTTTTGTCGAGCCAGCCGCAAGTTGCCAAGTGGGTTCCATGTGGTGAGAGGGAGAGTTTTCGGGTCCAATTCTCGTGCGCTTTCCAACTGCGTAGTGGTTGTCCATTATGGGAGTTCCAGATGGTGACCTTTCCCACGCCTCCCCCGATGACGTAAGAGCTAGTTCGGGTGTGCGGTCCTGCGGAAAAGTCCAGGTAAAAAACCTGGAACGGACTCGGACAGAGCCACCTATTTTGAGCGGAGTTTATTTATTGTGGCTGCCAGATTAGATTAGTGATAAGATTATGGTACTTTGTGCTCGCTGCCCATCGACAATATGCCTGAAGATTATGACGATGGCAGAGACGAAGAAGACTCAGCAACACTTAATACTGACATCCTTGAAATTCTCATGCTATACCAGAAACAGGTCTCCGAGATCATCATTACCGCGGCCGTGGCTGCGTCACAGGCCATAGTGTTGGCTGTGCAAAAGGACCAGCCCATCCCATATCATACGTCTATACTTACTGGAGCTGGATGGGTCTCGGAGTTGCTCAGTGGCCATCCCGAGAGAATCCGCACAGAACTTGGTGTCCACCGGCACGTTTTCGATATCCTGATTAACAAGCTCCAAAGTGAAGGATACACACACAGCAAGCATGTCACCATCGAGGAGCAGCTCAGCATTTTTCTCTATGCATGTGTGACGGGCTTGACGATCAGACACATTGGAGAGCGGTTCCAATGATCGAATGAAACAATTTCAAAGTAATATTGTTTTTTGAGCTTGAACCACTGATTTACTGTGCATAGATATTTTTAAAAAATGCTTGATGTGTTTTCAACACCGGGAATATACACAAAATATGTGCACTTACCACATGCCAACGAACCCACCCCTGCAAAGATCTCCAACGACCCCAAATATATGCCCTTTTTCAAGGACGCGATCAGCGCGATCGATGGAACGCACATCGCATGCACTCCCTCTGCTGCGGAAAGGGAAGCTACCCGGAATCGCAAGGGCTTTACCTTGCAGAACTGTCTTGTCTGCTGCAACTTCGATCTGGATTTCACATACATGCTCAGCGGGTGGGAGGGATCAATGGCGGATGCCTCCATCTACCATGATGCCCGTCTGACAGAACTTACCATTCCGAATGATAAATATTACCTTGGTGATGCAGGGTTTCCCAACT
>KN819381.1:172189-189297 GCA_000827475.1 Paxillus involutus ATCC 200175
GTAGCTGTGTAAGGTCACCGCACCCTTTTCCATTTCTCCCTGCATGATTTCCCAGTTTTCAGACCCCCCCTTGAGAGGTTTAGAAAGACCCGGGCGAGCAGAGATCGTATTCCAGATTGAAGTTCGAAAATTTAAACCATCACCGGCTTTTACCTGCTGGGCGATCACTTCATCAACAAGGACATTGACATCTGCAAGACTCCACGATACTGGTGCACTTGTTGGAGCCTGGGGTGCTGAGGTACCCTGGGCCTTGGATTTGCCTTTGGGCGATGACCGTGAAGACCTTCGAGGTGGCATTGATTACCTTGATGGGGAGGGTTGACCGTTCGCTCGACTTCGAGCATTGTTCGCTGCATGAGGAAGCCTCACACTCTTCAGCCACCGGCATCTCGGCAGCTCTGGGGCTGCCATGGCAAACCACCTGGACTTTTCCGCAGGACTGCACACCCGAACTAGCTCTAAGTGCCGTCGGGAGTCCACGCAAGTCCGTAGACCTTGGAGTCCCTGATGGAAAGGATGCCAGTTCCCGTATCAGCGTCCCAAATCTGGACGCTGCCCCCACCCGAAGCGATCCTGTTTGCGTTTGGAGAGTAGCGAACACACCATACCCAGCCGTGGCACTTGACAGGTTTGAATGCGAGCTCGCCCGTTTCAACTGACCACACCCGCACCGTGCCATCTCCGCACCCAGACACGACTCTGGTCGAATCCGGTGAGAATCCCACCGAAACCACGGAACCCTCGTGACCTGCCAAGACGTGTGTTGCCTCTGCTTCTGTATTCCATATCCTGACTGTTTTATCATCGCTGCCACTGACGATCATCTTGCCATCCCGAGACACATCTACCTCCCATGCCCCGCTTGCGTGACCGCTCAGCACCTCTACCGCCCCCGTCTTCAGGTCCCATATGCGAAGCGACCCGTCACCTGAACCAGTCACTAGTTTGTGTTCGTTCGGGTAGAAGCACGCACACCAAACCTGATCTTCGTGGCCCTCGAATACTTGAATAGGCACTTGGGGGTTCGCGTTCTCCGAAGACACTGACTGAGACGAAGCGGACGAAACGACGGATGGAGGGCGCACGCTCTGGGGAGACACCGAACGAGACGAAGTATGCATTTCGACAAACGGAAGGGCAAGTGGGGAGTTACTGTGATGGTGTTGTGAAACAGTAAGGCGTTGGACGGCGTTGGAGGAAAGACAAGAGGACTATCGAGTTGCAAACACCGTGCGCCTCGTGCCCATCACAATAAGCAAAAGTACAGCAACATGCCGAACACCTCGTGTCTGTTAGACGCCCGCACTGCTTCCGTCAAGACATCCGCGGCATCATCGTATACCATTGTCTGTGCCCCATTCATTATCCTCACACAACTCTCTCTTCCTTCACGGTCGTGCGAACGTTGCAGTACCTCCACCAAATTAACAACATTCTACAGACCAAACCACCTCTTGGAGAAGTACCCGTGGCTGGTCCGATCTATCACCGAACGACACAGCGAACCGGTTTCGAACATTCTCGCAATCATGCTTATCTGCGTTTCCGGGAGGAAGACCAAGTGCACCAAAGAGCATCCATCCACCTCACCGTCCTGTATTAGGGTGACTACATCATCCACTGCCTCCTCGGCTCATTGCTGTCGTATCACGTTCCAAGGCGTGGGTGGTACGTTGGTTTAGACGGTCGGGTGACTCTCCACCCTCTTATCAGGGGCAACGGCTCCAACGGAAAGAGCTCATCCAAATGTAATTCTGCGAACTTGGCTGGTGCGACCGCGAAGGCTTTTGCACGAAGCTGAACTGACTGAACTGACCTCCAGAACAGACCACCTTCTTAAACAGAAATTCCGAGACGTACGCCTCCTCAGCTTGTCTGCTGTGTTGGCGAAGCTCCTCGAGCTCGGCGTTCGGACTCAACAATTGTTGGCGGGAACCGTCACCGGTGGGTAAAGAGGTGTACAATGAACTCTATTTTTAACTGCGTGGTCGCATTCACTCCACCTCGAATAGCTCCTCTTAACCGCTCTTATAAAGAATATCTTACCAATCTTCTCATCCCACTGTATCACTCGGTTTCCTTCTCACCAACACTGAGCCTTAGGTAAGTTAATCTCGAGACGTCTAGAAATGAGTGGATGCTCAACGCCTTCTTCACAGCCTTAAGAACCACGGCACCGGCAATGAAGTAAACGCCATGTTCGACATGGGAGGTGAGACAGCGGCTCTTCCCCTTGAAGAAAAGATGAAATTTGAGGTGGGCGACGAGGGGCAATAGTGCGGGTGTGTACCGAAGCTTATCTCTTCCATCTGGCGCTCACTGATCTTATCAGATATAAGAAAGCAGGAGCAAGTCCCGTGGATGCTACTGGGCAAGTGGAGCCTCAGTGACCCATCTCCGATGGATGATCGGAACCCACCCATAGTCAACCGGACTCGGTCGAGTTCATCACTATTTCACAGGATGACACCTTTGCCTTCCCGCGTGTCGCCCACAGGACCTACCCAGCTCCAACCATCGCCACCATCGCCACGACCGTGACTCCATTCATGCACAAGGCCCTGGACGTCAACTATACCTTACTGCGTCTCTTTAACGAGACGCTAGGTTTGCCCCAGGAACACTGGAGCGGTTGCACGACATCGAGGAATACAGCGGCAGCGAAGCCCGAGTAATCAGGAGCCCTCCTATGCCAGAGAAGGCCACCGCGGATAACGCAACACTAGGGGCGCACACCGAGTTTGGATCCCTTGAGTAGATCAATTCGAGCTCCTCTCGACGTCTAACGAGGTCCTCGGAAGTCAACGAACGAGACGATATATGCATGTCGATAGATGGACGGACAAGTGGGCAGTCACGGTGGTGAGCGTTATAATGCAGTAGAGGCGTTGGATGGCGTCGGAGGAAAGGCAAGGGGACTATTGAGTCTCGAACACTGTTCTTCAGGTGAGTTCGTCCATCTTGTACGTCGCATGTGCCCATCACAATGACATGAACACGTTGAACTCGCCTCGTGTCTGGTAGACGCCCGCAGTGGTCCCTTCAAAGTTCGCCACGTTCGCGAAGCAGTCATCTACCACTTTCTACGTCCTGGCATCATTCTGCTCACGCATCTTTTCTATGTCATTTATTCTAGACAACGTGACAACCGCCGCCACTTTGACGACTCGGGATAACTGCCGCCCAATGTCACATTTGGGACAAATTCCCATTGACACCGACAACAGCACCTTCACGATTACGGAGGCGGAGATGCAGTATCCGCTCCTTGCACAGAAGTGTCTGGATGGTGCATGCCACGTGCTACGTGCCCCTCAAATCTTGCGCAGTTAGCGGGTAGTAAAAGACAAAGGTTTTGTCAATCGGGTATACCGTATACGTGGACTGGATAATGTGCGATAGGAACGATTAGGGTGCTAAACAAAAGACTTGGGTCAGCGAGGGATCGTCCGATTGGTCTAACGACAGGCAATTTGTGAGGTGATGCTGAAGATGAGTCGAGAAGATGAGATAATGCTTTGTCGGTGTCCACCATCGTTTGTCTGAAGATGAATCTCGGAGAGAGGGTTACGAGACAGGAGGTGCAATGGGGACAAGCACCCAAACGATACGCCTGCCGTTCCTCACAAGGGACGTGCCCAGGTGTCCAATAACTCTTGCCTAACAAACTCGACAATCTCTTTGTCGCCTGGCCGCGATTCACCCACATCGATGGGGGTCCAGCATCGTTGGATGAATGTCCATTGACGGTCAGTGATCTGTGCTTGATGGGGGCGTTGCGGGATCACCCCTTCTATAATGGCACGTAGGACTCGCGCTTCACGGACGTAATAATGGTAGGGCACTTTCCCCGTTAGAATCTGGTGATCATTCAGATACGCCAGAGCAAAGAGTGCATCGGTGGGACAAACCTGTAACATGATTCGGCCGAACGAGTACGCTTCGCTTTGTGGTGATGGAGCAATGTGGGATGGATTGTCTTCATCTTCCTCCAGGTCGAGTAGCTCAGGAGCTGTCCAGCGTAGCGTTCCTGCCGCCTGACGGGATGTTGCATAGATTGATCCTCCGAGTTGTGTTAACATTGTCGACAGACCGAAATCAGAGATGCATGCTCTCCCGTTGCCATCGATGAGAACGTTTGACTGTTTTTATGATGCATAAATATGTGCTAGGCCAACCAAGGTTGAGACCACGTACACCCGAGAGATCGCCGTGTAAAACGGACTGGGAGTGCACTATAAATCATCACATATGAGCCACATAATTTCTGTAATCGAAGCATCGACACTTAAAGTACTGCAAACCTGTGGCAACATCACTGACCTATGGTGTTCATATTAGATTTGCACTCAATAACGCGGCTGCAACAAACACCCACAAGAACAAGCCTTTCCACCGTTGTTAAGTTTCCACCCGTACGTTCCAAATAAGACGTCAATGAGCCATCTTCGAGCCACGGACAAACCATAGCAGGAAACCGCCCAAAGTTCATGGTGGTGCCAAAGAATGGTAAGATGTTGATGTGATCGAGGTTTTGCCAGGTTCTGATTTCCCGACGGAATCTCTGGACGGCTTGTTGGACTAGGACAGATAGTGGGAGAATTCCACGATGCTGACCTTCTCTTTCTTGGCATAATCACCATCATCAGCAGTGTACATCCGGATCGCTTTCACTGCAACCTAGATGGATCGTCAGTCGGGATGACTTCAAAGAGACAAAACAATGCACATGGATAGACCTCCCATTCATGCGGAGTGTGCCTCTATAGATGTCCCCAGAACCGCCGGATGCGAACGGTTCTTGATCATCTCTCACGACATGATCAATGAGATCAGAGGGAAACCTGCGACGGTTACTGTCACCCTCGAAAAGTGCCTGGAGTTCCAAGCAATTCGGAGGTGTGATTCTGAATGATGAAACGAGGAGATACTCACCGAAGGATGGGGATCATTCCCTTCTGGTTCATCCTTGTCATTGGTTGTCGGAGACGCGGGAGGTGGCTATTACGGCCAATGGATTCCTCGATACTGCCACAACGAGGTAGTGACATACCTGTGACGAGTGCCCTGCAGCAGAGGACACGGCCTCATTTGGTGCATGTGTAGTGCTGAAGACCCGTTGGGGCTGTTGCTGATCACGCTGTGTGACGTGACGTCTCAGATTGAAAATGGATGAAATGTGTACATACATTAGGCGGGTACCGGTCAACTCCCCTTCCTTTGTTTCGCCGTGGTCCTGCTGGAATTGCCGGTCGCTGTCGAACGGCTGTCAGTGATTTGGGGTAATTACGGAGATTCGTGTACATACAAAGAGGGTTGATGAGACGGGTGGCATAGCCGACTGGTTGAGCGGTCAGTTCGCTGAAGAAGAAGTCTTTGCGGTAAGATACCTTTGGGTAGCAAATAAAATGTGATTAATGATGCATGAGGACGACAGAAACGAAACTGACCTTGTTTTGAGCAGGTTTGACGACGAAGGTGGTCTCCCATAAGTAGACCTTCTTGTCGCCACAACCTGTCGCAATGAACTCCCCTAAGGGGGAGTAGGCAATCCCAATGACATTCTTTGGATGTTTCAATGCCGCAACTTGCTCGCCTGTTGAGACATTGAACACAAAGGCAGTTGATTCGACATGAGCGCGAGTTGCCAAGTAAGTCCCGTTAGGTGAGAGGGAGAGTGTTCGGATCCAACTGTCTGCTTCGTGCGCCTTCCAACTCCGTAGTGGTTCTCCATTATCCGAGTTCCAGATGGTGACTTGGCCTTTACGTCCTCCAATGAGTTGGGTGCCAGTCCACACGAGGGAGTTGACCGCGGAGTTCGAGATGGAGAAGATTGGAACTCCTGTGTCAGCGTCCCAAATCTGGACGCCGCTCGCTTCATCACCCGAAGCGATCCTGTCCCCGCTTGGTGAATAGCGGACACACCAGACCGGGCCACGACACTGGATCGGCTTGAATGCCAGCTGGCCCGTCTCAACTGACCACACCCTAACCGTGCGATCCTGGGACCCAGACACGACTCTGGTCGAATCTGGTGAGAATCCCACCGAAAACACGTAACGGCTATGACCCTCAAAGACATGCATGGTCTTTCCGGATTCCCCATTCCAAATTCTGACCGTTTTGTCCAGGCTGCCACTGACGATCATCCTCCCATTCCGAGACACGTCTACCTCCCACACGTCGTCAGTGTGACCCCGCAACACTTTCACTCTTCCTGCCTTCTGGTCCCATATACGAAGCGTCTTGTCATCCGAGCCACTCACTAGTTTATTTTCATCTGGGTAGAAGCATGCGCATCTGACCCAATCTTCGTGGCCTATGAATACTTGAGCAGGCACTCGATGGATTGCATCAATCGAAGACACAGGTTGAGATGAGGCGACAGGTCGAACATGCGCGCTGTTGGAAGATACCGAATGAGACAAGGTAGGCATGTCGATAGATGGAATGGGAACTGGGCAGTCACGGGGGTGAGTGTTATAGGGTGGTAGAGGCGTTGGACGCTGTGGGAGGATGGAAAAGTAGACTTTCAAGTGGCAAGTACTTTTTTAAGTGGGTTCGTCCAATGGATGCTTCCTGTGTGCAATGTCAGATGGCTCCTGTGATGTAGACGCCCACACTGCTTCCTTTGCGGCATCCGTGCCAGTGGGATGGTCATTTACGACTTTACCTTCGTTATCATCACTTGTCCCTGACAACGTTGCAGCTCCCCACCAGACCTTGGCAACCCGAGCTAACCACTACCCAACGTCGCATTTTGGAGAATCACCCATTGGCATTATGGACCGATCTGTCACCGACACAGGAACCTGGCTTCCGAAGCGTCTTCATATCTACGTCCTAGACGAGGTCCCAACGCACCGCTTCATGAGATAGAGTAAGTCCTCCTGCACAGCATGTCGTACGAATCTCCTCACCACGCTCCATCACTCTGTTTCCTTCTCATCCACACGTAAGTCAATCTCGAGGCAAAAACTCCGCCATTCTTCACTTTGACATGTCTGACATTCAAATTGAAGGGTTTGAACCATGCTCAAAACGACGCTGCATCCTTTTCCGGCAGATGTCCTCGCGCAGTGGCTTTTTGTCACTGACCAAGGCCTGTCGATATTGAACTTGTGGGAGGCTGCAACCACTCTCGGGTTCTGGGAGTAAGTGTTATCCTGATGGTACCCGTGCTTGCACCCAATTTCGCTACCCATGAAAAAACCTATAGTCACGATGCCTTCTTCGCAGACTTGGGACTCGGAGCCATGGTGTCGACGAGGAAGTAAATGCTTGAAGGGAGATATGTAGAAGGTGGGTCTTCCCCTCGAAGAAGATATGACGTTCGGGTGGCAAGGGTCTGTACTGACCGTTGTCGTATGATTGGATTATTTTACATGGTCTTGGATTGTGTACTGTATTTTCCCCGTTATTTTGTTCTCGACGGTTCCATTTTCCTGCTATCTTGGGTACTCCGCCGTATTGCGTAGGATATCCCCGAAGCCAAGCCCAGCGCAAGTCCGCTATGCTTTCAGCCGTACCATGGGTCTCGACAAATTCGAAGAAACTCCACTCTCCTCAGTACTGGTTATGCAGCGACAAGACAAAGGTGGGCGAAGGGAAGAGAGGAACGTGATCCCGACGTAGAGAAACAATGTAAACAATGAAATATTTGCCTACGGGGTCATGTCTATTGTGATGGGTATATAGGGTGGATGAAGGCAATGGAAAGAGGAGACCGCACCGAAACCGAACACGTCTACTATCGTTTGGAGTATGTGTCCTTCAAACCAAGTGCGAAAAGAGAGATCCGACAACATGTAGTACAAAGTCTAATCGAATGCCAATGCATTCAAGCATAAAGATGGATCGCAGACTCTACCTGGTGCATCCCTTCATAGAAAGCCCATTCGTCATCTTCGGTGGTCGCGGCAGGCTGTGTGTCTGTCAGGAGAGGTGCTTCGGCGACCGTATCGTCTACAGACGCCGTCGGGTCCAGGGATTGTGCATTGGCCGTTATCGGCGGCTGGTGATGTGTTTGAGGCGACGGTGACGATAACGGTGATGCTGATGTGACGTCGAGTAAGGGGGATGGTCCTGCATAACTGGCTGAACGCGCTTGAGGAGATGATGGGAACGGTGTCGATGATGTGGTCGGCGTGACGGAACCAGGAGACAGAAGAAGGGGTGTCGGAGGCTCACGGGAGGAATGTTCACGCGCCGCACCGCTGAGGAGGTCGGCGACCATCCTACCAGCAGATGTCCCCTTGAGACGTCGGTACTCTTCTACGAGTGCGACTTCTTCCGGAGAGAAGGTATTTGCAGGTTGAAGATCCATAGGTGGTGACGAGGGGTGCGTAGAGGCGAGATGTGAGCTCTTCGACGATGTGAATATTGGCGTAGATGTGACGACTGCAGTTGATGAAGGATGTGCGGAGGATGGATCTTGAGCCACGGCAGGGGGCGACAGATCCGTGGGAGGTGTGGGCTGTGGGGACGCATGTGCCGATACTTTCGAGGTCTGCGGGGTGCTTGAGGACGGACCAGCGACCATTTCGTTCCTTTGTGGTTGGGTGTTTATCACAGTCTTGCCAGGCGGGAGTTGGGATGAGTCCGCTGTTGTGTTCGGCTTTGCAGCAGGGGCCTCTTCTTCCTCTTCGTCAGGTTTACGACAATGTATGATCGTGTATAAAATCTTCTGTACGTGGTTAAAGTGAGGAGGATCAATTGTTGCCGCGTACTAAATTCATCGTAAGTGAGTAGTCAAATGTCGTTGTATCGTCAAACTGACCGGTTTGTCTTTTCCCGCTGCTATCTCTACGAGTTTGATGGCGGGACCCTGAGGAATTTGGAGCTGTGTGAGGTGGTAGAAACGGAGTTCCAGCAAAGACTTACATGGTGCGTGGCACCTGCGGGTCTGCGAGTGAAAAAGCTGCTGACTTTGTTCAGGACCCATCGGGGCAGTGACGGGCCTTGCAGACCACGGTCAGCGGCAGCGTGAGGTGGCTGTATAAGGTAACATATCAATTGTTGTGATTGAAAACGTTCGAATGGGAATGTGTACCATGTCCCGAAACCGGCCAGCTCCCCTACCGTTGTTTCGTGACGGCCCTGCTAGCGGAACTGCTGGTCGCTGGTGAATGGTCGTGAGTGATTTGGGAAGCGTAGAGTATATATATTCGTGTGCATACATTGAGGAATGATGTGAACGATGGTTTAGGTGACTGGGTGAGTGGTTAATTCATTCGAGAGGAAGCCGGTGTGACAGGACGATACCTTTGAATGCCAAATCAAATGTGATTAACGACGCAGAAAGGCGACGACGACGAAACTGACCTTGTGTTGAGGATTTTCGAGGGCGGGGGCCTCCCACAAGTAGACCTTCTTGTCGAAGCATGCTGTCACAATGAACTTTGCTGAAGGGGAGTAAGCAACCCCGTAGACCTTGTTTTCATCGTGCAACAATACAGCAACTTCTTTCCCCGTTGAAATATCGAGAACGAAGGCCACGCCCTCGCTCTGACCACAGGTCGCCAAATGAGTTCCATTTGGTGAGAATGAGAGTTCTCGGATGAAAGTGTTGGATGCCTGCCAGACGTGTAGTGGTTCTCCGTTATGGGAGTCCCAGATCGTTACTGCGCTCTCCCATCCCCCAATGATCTGTGTGCCGTCAGGAGTCCACGCAAGCGACCTGACCGACGACTTTCGGATCGAGAGAATCCCAAGTCCGGTTTGAGCGTCCCATATTTGGACACAGCGACCTGTCCCGGAAGCGATCCTGTCTCCGAGAAGCGAGTAGCAAACAGAGATGTCGACCGAGCCATGGCACTGGATTGGCTCGAATGCCAGCTTGCCTGTCTCAACTGACCACACCCGCAAAGTCGAATCGTTGGACCCAGACACGACCCAGCTCGAATCTGGGGAGAACCCCACCCGTGACACGCTCTTGTCGTGGCCCTTGAAAACGTTCATCATATCTCCTGATTCCGCATTCCATATTCTGACTGTTTTATCATCGCTGCCACTGACGATCATCTTTCCATCCCGAGACACGTCTATATCTTGCACCGAGGCCGTGTGACCATCCAACACCTCCACCGCCCCCGTCTTCCGGTCCCATATGCGAAGCGTCTTGTCACGCGAACCACTTACTAATTTATTTTCGTCTGGGTAGAAGCACGCGCATAATACCCATTCTTCGTGGTCCTCAAATACTTGCACAGGTACTCGGGGGCTCGTCGCGTTCTCCCAGGATACCGACTCGGACTGAGACGAGCCAGAGGAAACGATGGATGGAACGCGTGCGCCCTTCGAAGACATCGAACAAGACGAAGCGACAGATGGAAGGGAAAATCGAATCGTCACGTTGAGGAATGTTTTAGAGCGGTGGTGATGTTGGACGGTGTCAGAAGTCGGGAAATGTGATTATTAGTGTGAGTTTGTCTAATATATGCTTCCTGAGCGCTTCCTGCCAGTCTGGTAGACGCCCGCACTGTTTCCTTCGCGACATTCGCGACATTGTCGTCGTTTACCACGTTCTGTGCCAACATCATTATCCAAGACGACGTTGCAGTTCCCAAGCAGGCCTTGACAATCCGAAGTAACTACCGCCCAACACCCAATGTTGGAGAAACCCCCGTCGGCAATCATGGACCAACCTGTAACCGACACAGCAACCCGGCTTCTGGAGCGTTCTCACTCCCAGATGAAGACCAAGTGCACCTCGCATTAGGGAGAACGAGCATTCACGCTCCTCACCGTCCTGTATCAGGGTGACCACAACCTCCACTTCCCCCTCGACTCATTATTGTGGTATCTCATCAGGGGAAACGGGTCCGACGGAAATGAACGGCAAGTCTTCATCCAAATCTAATTTTGTGAACTTTGCTGGCGCGACCATGGAGGTTTTTGCACGATGCTGAACTGACTGAACTAACCTCCAGACTGGAGCATGTTCTTACACAAGAGTTTCAAGACGTATGCCAAGGCATACGGTGATGAGCTCTTCTGTAAGGTATTGTACGTCTCAAACTGGTAAATCACACCACCTCAGTTTCGCTCCTCCATTTGCAAGCTCCTCGACCTCGGTGTTCCTACAGAATAATCTTGGTGACGAGACTTGCCAGCCGTAAAGAAGCGTAAAGGGAACTCTTCTGATTTGTCTACGTAATAAACCCCAAAATAGCCCCTCACATTCATATAAAGCATGCCCCACCAGCCTTCTCAGATAGATCATCCAGTTTCATTCTCACCAACAAAGGCTCAGGTAAGTTAATCTCGAGACGAGGACTACCATGCCCTGACATGCCCCACGTCCGACCCTCAGGGATCTAACAATGCCCGGAATGACACTCCCTCCCTTCCCGACCGATGTCCGCACACACCCACTCCTTATCATCGATTTTGAGCTTATCAAGGCCGGTGACCCAGTAGAGACCGAACGTCTGTGGGATGCTGCAACCACCCTTGGGTTCTGGTAGTGAGTGTGTTGTGCTGGTGGCGTCAGTGCCCGGGTGTTGTCATGCGCGCTTGCATCCTATTTCGCCATATATCAACGAGTTTATACTCATAACGCCTTCTTCGCAGCCTTAAGAACCATGGCGCCGACGAGGAAGTAAACGCCATGTTTGACATGGGAGCTGAGACGATGGCTCTTCCTCTCGAAGAGAAGTTGAAGTTCGAGCAAGGCGACGAGGGACAGTCGTGCGGGTATGTGCTGGAGACTCCTCTTATTGTTACCATCTGGCGCTCACTGATCTTATCAGATATAAGAAAGCCGGATCGAGTGCCATCGATGCTAGTGGGTGAGTGTAGCTTCAGTAATCCATTGCAGATGGATAACTTGAACCCAACCATAGTCAGCTGGACGCAGTCGAGTTCATCACTGTTTCGAAAGATGATGCTCTTGCCTTCCCGCATGTCGCCCGCAGGACCTACCCAGCTCCGATCAATGCTGCCATGCTCACTGTCGTGGTCCCATTCGTCCGCAAGGGCCTCGACGTCAACTACACCGTTCTGCGTATCTTTAACAAGAGGCTCGGATTGCCCGAGGGAACACTAGACAGGTTGCATGACCTCGAGGAATACAGCTGCAGCCATGCTCGGGTGATCAGGACTCCTCCCCTGCCAGGAAAAGCCACCGCGAATAGGCCAACACTAGGATCGCACACCGATTTTGGATCTCTTGTGAGTGGATCAACCCGAGATCCTCTCTCGACGCCTAATGAGGTCCCCCTCAGTCGTTCTTGCACAACAGACTCGGAGGCTTGCAGGTACTCCCTCCTGGTCACACCGAATGGTCATACGTCAAGGTAAGTTCTTTGATTCAGATGACCCTAGACACGATGTATGATGTCGCACAGCCCATTCCTGGTCATGCTGTCTGCAACATCGGAGATGCTCTCTCTGTCTTCAGCGCAGGTATCCTCCGATCGAACATCCATCGCGTGGTTCCTCCCCCTGGCGCTCAAGGCGACTACGAGCGCTTTTCCGTCGTCTTCTTCACCCGCCCCGGCGACTCCAAGGTCCTTCGCGCTCTGGCGGAGGATAGCTCTATCATCGCAGAGACTGCCAAGAATCAGCCAGAGAAGAACTTCGAGACGGGATCGACCGCTGCAGAGTGGATGGCGAGGCGGGTTAAATACCAACGAATCAATAACAGGAAGGTCAGTGACGAACTCTCGTACTAAAGGCGCCTACTCATACGGATCCGTTGTGCAGGGTCCTGAGACGTGGGCAGCAAGCAGAGGGACAGAGGATTCGCCCGCAGTAGCATGAGGGACTGGAATTTCTTGTGAACCGCTTGATTCAATCATGAACACTACCTGGCTTTCGCTATCGATGTGTGTGCACTTTGGATGATGCGTGTAAAACGAACCATTGAACTGCTAAACAAAGGACATAGGAGGTCAGCGAGGGATCGTCTGATTGGTAAGTATAAGCATCAGGGACTTGCAAGTTGGTGAGATGGCATACATCCCGATGCGTGTACTACGGTGTCTGTTCCGTGGGACTCATCCGCGTATCTTAGATGAAGACCAAGTGCACCTCGGATTAGAAAGAAAGAACATCCATGCACTTACAGGCTGTATCAGGGTGACCACAACCTCCACTTCCCCATCGACTTATTGCTGTGGTATCCCGTTCCAAGAGGTATTATTGTCAGGTAAAGGCGGGTATCAGTACACAGTAAGTGGAGAGATGCACCGGGACCACTTGACCAAAGCCTGAACTATTATAACTCTGACCTCCGTGAATGCTACCACCTAGAGCTATGATTCTAGAAAGTGGGGAGACCATCTTTAAAGTTCAGGTGATGTACTTAGTCAGGTGACCAGCCCGTCTATGAGGCAAGCCGTCGAGAGTGAACCTTTGAAGTATCACGCAACATTTAGCGCCGCGATCGCGAATGGTAGTAGCAAGCCGATGACACTGCCACGACTAAGATGACCGTGACCTGGAATCGGCCTTTCAGGTTCGAGGACCCCGAGTCGCGGGGCAGCCTGAGCGCTGAGAATGTGTCTACTCCTTCGTTGGCGTCGTCGCAGAGCTTAACCAAATCAGATCCATCCGCGCACGCAGACACTCCTTCCTTTTTTTATTTTTACGGTGGACTTCTATTTCCCGAGCGACAATAATAAATAATGTGTTTCAAAACAGTCCGGGCTGTAAGTACACCATGTTGAGATGCGAACGATATTAATCGGGGATATGACATCTCCCTCATCACGCATCATTGGAGGTGTCCTTTGATGCAGTAGCCTGGTCTATTAGTAAGCCCCCTTCCATTTTATTTTCCACCTGCGCTGCGGAATCGGTTTGTTTGACCTCTGGTTCACCTCCATCCTCCGATTGTCGTGATTTCACGACACTTTTACGAGCCCCGAAACCACCCGTCCAACCGAACCAGTGAGTCCTCGGGCAGTGGGGACCTCGTAATAGGAGCACCGGTAGCTGAAAGCCGTATAGAGCTAGCATCAATAACGCACAAGCCCGCCATCCATGTCGAACGAAAACATCTGTTGCAACCGAGGATCCCATGACTTGTCCAATGTAAAGCTGCACGACCGTTAAATTAAATTCACGCCAACACTCATGAACTCACCGATAAGATGAAGATCGCGTTCAAACGCGCTCGCGCCACGGTTGAGATACTGCCAATCATTATCTTCAGTCTTCTGTGCGTATCATTGAACGAGAACTGATTACCTCAAAACTCTGGTGGCTAACGATACTTGTTGCATTTGGAAAGCAACGTCCATCCCGAAACAGACGATGATGACAGCCCAAACATAGCTGCCACCTGCAGCGGTCTGTAAAGCTTGGAACGCGAGGAGCAGGAACGTTGCCACCAGTGTGGCATACCAAGGTATGAGCCTGTCTATAAGACGGCCTACAAAGGGACCAACAACCACCCCAAGCATGCCCACAAGCCCGAAGAGGCCAATGTTGAGTCTATCGTCTATCAGCCACAGAGCTATGTGACCTGCAGACTGCAAATTACTCACGTCGAATAATAGTATGGCGAGCCGCCTAGCAAGAACGTGAGCGTGACCCAGAAGCCCGTGTAACATGCGCTCGATGTTGCGTTGATCAAAGCACACTGTATTACGAGCGGCTCTGTGACAGCGTATTTGGCCATGGAAAACAAAATTCTGAAGTAAGTCAGGTCGCGATTTTTGGCTGGGTAATCCGGCAGGATGAAGTAAGCCCCAACCAGCACAAAACACTGGACCCCGATGGCCATATAGTAGACTATACGCCAAGTACTGAAATTGCCGACAACTCCAGCAAGTACCCGTGCGATCAACACTCCGAACAGGAGACCGGATAATACCATAGCTAGAGCAGACGCCCTGCGTTCTGGCGTAGCCAGATCGGCGGCAAGTGGTATGAGGATCTGAGGAGTGACATTGACGACACCGATCAAGAAGCATATAGCTTCGAAAGCCTGGAGGTTTGGTGTGATGGCGAGACCGATGATAAGTGTCGTAGAGAGAAAGACCAGCAACAAAATGAGCTGTCGTCGACGGACGAGATCTCCCAGGGGAGAAATCAGCAGTAGACCGGTGGCATATCTAATCAGGCATATCAATATGTGCCAAAATTCGCGTGTAACTGAAAGCATGCTGTACCCTGCCTGAGTCAATGCTGGGATCCTAGTTGTGGTTCTCCGTCAGTAATTTCTCTGAGAGAGAGTAGAAAGAGGCTAACATTGCTACTTCATCGTAGGTGACATCAAAAGACTTGGAGAGTTCAACTTCAACACGATGAATGAATTAAAAACAGTGGACACGTCGAGTAAACGCTGCATACTTAACAATGGTTGGCAGTAGTTGAGATTCGCAACAACTGCAAAGGAGGCGAGGGGGATCAGCAACTTTGTATCTCGATTCGAGTCAGAGACCTACTGAGTGTGCTAGCGAACGCAAAGGACAGATTGAGCGAGAGTCCGAAATGAAAAGGTTTGTTGGGGTCGTAACGGAGCCTCTTTGGAATCGGAAGAAATCCAAAATCGGTGGAGGGTACGATGTGCCTTGCGTCCTCACCCGTAACGGCTCTGGGCTCTGGGCTGAGTGTACCTGCCCTGGTTTCGATGGTCGAGGATGACATGATGGAAGAGCCCGGCTGGGAGAACCTGGACGAACTCGAGGCATAAATAATTTCGTCCTCAACCTTGCCAGCGAGGAGCTCTGGGCTGGGGGCACCTACCCTGGTTTCAATGATCGAAGTGGCCACGATAGAAGAGCCAGGCTGGGAAGATATGGATGAACTGGAGGTATTTAAAATAGTTTCGAAAGTCGTAGGTGGTATTATGGAAAGCCGGACATCCGCGCCTCAAAGAACCATCAATCGGGCGAATGTGCCCTTCGACCTTCGCTAAGGGGTGACTGGAGTCCCGCCAACGCCATTTGCCAGCGCTTCTGTCACAAACGATGGTTCTTTGAGGCGCGGCTATCCGGCTTTCCATGTGGCATTGACTAAAACTTGGAGAGAGTGGTGAATGATTCCGAAGCCAGCCTGGCCTTTTTGTTCACATATTTTCGTAAACCCAGATATTGACCAATGGCCCATTGAGCTCTGAGTGGAAAGCAGCACGGTGACCGCTTGATCAAAGGCTGAAACAGCTCTAATGTTCGTGATTATTACGTGGTCCTCTTAGAATGAAGATGCCTAGCTACCAATCGAACCATGCCATGGACAGAGATGAATCGACTCTCCAGCTGTACACGACAAATCCGTCTGTTTTACGGACAAGATGAGGATCGCGTTCAGACACGCTGCCCCGCGGTTGAGATACTGCCATTTTTATCAGTCTTCAGCGCGTAGCAAACGAGAACTGGTTACCTTAAAACTGCGGTAGTTAACGACACTTGTTGCATGTCGCGAGCGACGTCCAGCCCGGACAGACGATGATGACAACTACAACATTGATGCCACGACGACTCGGTTGTTGGAGGCACGTATGTTCTGGCAGTGATGGTCTATTCAGATAGCTGCAGGCACACGGCTTGGACGTCAACCGCAAATTCAAGTTACTGGCGAGAGTATCAACGTCTCCATCGAAGTCTCCTTGAGCGAGCAGGTGGAAGTGCCAACCATACTCAGGCCTGAGTGACGTGTGCGATAGAACCGGGTGGCAGAGGGTCGTGTCTTCTCCCTAGTCTGGTGACCAAACCGTACTATGAGGCAAGCCGTCGATAGACGGTCTGGTAAAATTCGTCAAGCCTTTGGTGGATGGAGCGGGTTCGTCGGATCACGTGAATGACAAGCCTTTTTTGGACCTGGCAAGGATCACGTGTGAGTAGGATAAGTTATGATCGAAAGGATAAGTCCAAGTACAGCAGTGCTCGACTTCGCCAGCTACTCAGATACGTTCGCCTTCATGAACACTTATGATGACTTATCTCAATGAGTTCTCATTTGATGGACCACAGCCAGGAGCATCCTTCTCACACAGAGAACCACAGCAGTCAGAAGAAACGACAACCTGAGGTTGAGCGTATCCGAAATGCATTGGCGACTGTTCGCGACGGCAAGATATCTTTTATCGACTTCCTGAACCAGATTTTGGACCCCTCCGAGAAAAAATCCAAGCATACCGCACAGCCATTTAC
>KN819382.1:0-14920 GCA_000827475.1 Paxillus involutus ATCC 200175
TGTCGCTGATAGTGTAGATCACTGGTCCATGTTGTTTGTGGTTCAGTGTGTCTCTAATACTTTATAGTCATCGTTTATACAAGAGCTTTTGGGCCCGGGGGCTGGCCACTCCAGTGATTCAGATGCGGTGTGTGATTGAGTAACGAGTTGCGCATTTTGGTATGGTCACTGAGGGAAGTAAAAGCATCAATAATCAATGGCAGAAGTACCACAATTCAGTGTCGACCACACTAGGAATCAGTGACACCGCACTCAAAATCAGTGTCTTTGCTGCTGACTATCGGAGCTCTTAACGCTGATTTATGTTAGCCATTTCCCTACGCTAGGAGCTAGTGCTGGCTATCCCACTGCTGCCTACGGCTCTTGATGGTGCAAAGGTATGAATTAGATGGGAAGCAGTACAAGGAATAATGTGTAGACTAATGGCACACAGGTACACAGCCACGGGGTGACCCCCAGAGCTAAGAGCGGAAACCAACACGATGGGGTTGACACAGAGCGCTGGTGGACCTGCAACAGTGCGAATGAGTCTCCGTGGAAAGATGCCTTGGCATCGAGGCGTTGGTCATCCTCTTCGAGCATGGTTCGAGCTCATCGAGTTGTTTTCTCATGGCAGGAATAGCGTGCTCGCGATAGAGGACGGGGCACAGAAGGCCGTTGGAGTCTCATGGTATATGGTTGTGTATGCACTCGGAGTCGGTGATGATGTCGATGATGTAGACTACAGCGCTGGTGTTGACGGGCTCGGGACCCACGAGTAAGGAGGGAAGGGCAGGAGAGACTAGTGGTATCTTCGTTCGATCTGTCCCCACTGGCGCGCTTGTGTTCATCACAGGCGGCAATGTCGTACCTGTTTCACGGTGAACACTATGTCCCACTTCTAGTCGAAGGGAAGGTTACTTATCCACATTATGGGTATTACGCTGTTGAGCGACCTGGGCGAAGTCGTTCTAGACAAGCTGGTGAGGGCATCAAAAAGGGCGATTACATAGTCAACTCACATAGTATATCTCAGCTCCGTCAAAATCATTCAGGCGGTAAGCAGATGGCGAGAAAGAAGCTCTTACTGGCATACAACAGTTCGTTTGCAACGAAAATAATTGACGCGAGAGGTATAGGCAGCTAGCGATAGTGGATGAAGGACATGGTGGTGGTACGAGTATAAGAGATGACGTGTCGGACTTTAAAATATGACGCGCTGATAAGATTGTTTGTGGCTCGTGTGTCAGTCACGTGAGTGTATTTATCTGTTTTTCATGCTAAGTCCGAAATTCAACAGTCCACGAGTTTGGTGGGGATTATTGAAGCACAGGCACTTTTCTGAGAGTATGCTGTAGGATAGGACTTCAGTAGGGCCTTGTAGAACATTTTTCGGAGTGTCACTGATTTTTAGTAGCAGGCACTAAAAATCAATGTCAGTGAGAAAGGGTAGGAAAGGGTACTTGAAAATCAGTGACTTTGCCTTGACACTGATCAGATGTGACCATTGACAGTGTCACTGATTTTACCCAAATCAGTGTCTGTGACACTGTTTATAGGTGATTTTACTTCCCTCAGTGTGGTGCTCTCTGGATATAGAGCTTGAAAGCTTGGTTGTCCTCTACGACTTGCTTGGTAGTCATCCCAACTTTTCTGTCACTGGACTGTGAGACCTTGACTAGAGGCAGGGCCGGCAGGAACCTTGTTTACAGCGTGTTTGACGCCATGTTTGAAAATGCGTGATACCACCCAGGCTCCAACACACCGTCACTGTTCATGTGAGGCGACTTAAAGAAATCTGAGTGGTAGTGTTAATTTTAGAATACACATGATCTCCTTCCTAATTAGACAGAACTTCAAACCCAGCACAGCACAACCTTATTCCCCCTCACATTCACTGGGTGGAAGTGCCCTCAAGTTGAAGGTTGCCTAGACCAGGCTTTGCAGCACAGTGAGACTAAGCAAGACTGTTGATATGTGTTGTATTCAATATTCAAGGAGGTGCATGTATGTGTGACTACAGGACTACCTTAAATGTTGATGAGCAGACCTTGTTTATGGTCTAACAAGCTTTAGCGGGATTCACTATGCAGCTGTCCAAGTATGTTCATGTGCACCATCTCGTTGAAGGTTAAATTTACGGGATTGTTCAGTTTACTTGCATACTCAATGAGATCTTGGTCACTTCAACTATGTTCCATATTAATAGGTAGTTAGAACCGATTTTATTTCATTGGCATGTACTACTACATTCGACGTGATTTCCGCCAGCACCCTATGCGCCATCCACCACAACTCACCCCCTCAGGCTCTAATCCAGTATGCCAGAATATCAATGCCCTGATGGCATTGCCATTGCAATCTGGGACTCTCTCCCAGATGATATGAAGCAAAGAATTGCTGCTGTCCCTGCACAAGGAGGTCGATTTGTGGTTGACTCAAGTCTTCTTCGTCCAACCCCTCGCAACCATGACACTAATCGTGATGGTGTTGAAGCATGCAGGGGCATAGCAAGAGGAACTCTCTACTCACCTGTGCTGAGGGGATTGACAAAATACAGTGAGCTCCGGAATCCGATGCCCCAATGTGGAGTCCGATAACCCAGTGCGCAGCCACAGAAACCCGGAACCTGGAATCCATAGTTCCGCTCAGAACCTGTCTGGAATCCTATCGGACTGTCGTCCCATTATCTTGGACATGTCCCATTACTCCCAAGCCTTCGGGAGCATTCCTATTCTTATCCTACATTGCTTAAACTTCCCATTCCATGTTCCTACATACATTTATTCCTCATCAGTAAATCACCCTTTTCGGGACAGTTACCACACTGGTGACAGTAACTTACAGCATCACAGCACAATAGTGTGACAGTCACCAGGAACGTACAGTAATTACAGAGTCCACAGGGCAGGCCAGAGCCACGGGATGATTTCCGTGCTCGCAGGTGTTTGACTGCACCAGAAGACATTGTATTCACGAATTTACCTACATGGATTAAATGTACTATGCAGTTCGAGATGAAATGGTGCAATGAGTCCCGAGTAAAAATGATCAACATCTGAATCTGTAGTTCAGCACATGTTTGCTAGTTGGGTCATTATGGTAGGGTGTAAAGTGAGGTACACAGTAAGGCAGGCAGGTAGTGAGGTAGTGGTTGGTGTGCTTTATGCAGAGAAACACAATGGTGAGGTATGGAAATGCAACAAACAAAAGCCCCACTAAGATGTGATCAAGAGGCAAGTATGGGTAGCAATGCTGTGTCTGAGCTGATTGAAATGACGAGTGTGATCATGAGCACTTCCTACACAACATCGAGTGTGTAAGGTTTTCCATTGTTGATGCCCAGCATGCACACATCGTGCCGGAGACAGCTCAACGGTCTGACGGTGTGTTGAGGGTGGTGATTTCTGCCACAGATCGAGCACGGTGATGACAAAAAGTGGCTCAGGTGCCACCTTGAACCTTGGCGTTCTGGCTTGGAGGGGAGTTTTCCTCGTTGCAATGGTGAGCGAAGTTGGAAGTCTGAAGGATCAATCGACTATGAATCATGATGGGAAAGTATGTCACACTTAGTTGTATGTGTCATACAATACAAATGCTCCTGAGCGAAGGTTTTACAAGCAGACACGAAGCATTGAATTGTCCAGAAGACGTGGTACATTGCAGGTCTGAGGAAACGACTACAACCAATACAGAATACAGCGAGACTCAGACTTCGGGAGGTACAGAAGTGGCTGTAGAAGCAACAAAGGGTTGTTAATAATAAGAAAGAAAGAAAGAAAACGAAAACATACTAGTGGTGAAGTTCTCATGAAGAGAACTTGAAGTTCGGTGACACTTGTGTCGACTGTGGAATGGAACACCGTTCTTGGATAAGTCATGATGGATCAGTCCGATATCAAGATTGGCATCATCAACCCTATGCTGCACATCCTGCAATTTGAACTGGTACAAATTTCCCAACGATTCTGACTCCTCGACCCATGCACTGATGAGCTGGTGTTCAAGGTTACAGGTTTTACGTTGAGCACGTGCAACTGCAAGTACGAGTTGCGCTTCCTCACGCTCACGCTCGTCAGCGTCACTGTCCACCTCGGGATCCTGTGGAAACATTAATTTAACAGAGCACTCAACACACAACTCTGGAGTCACTCACCTGTATCGCATCCGAGCGGTGTAGAATTCGAGGGGAGTTGAGATTATAATTTGGATTTCAGAGTGGAGTGATGGTGGCATGGAACGCCGGGATGGCGGGATGTCTGTGGAACTTCAGTGCTCCAATGGCTGAAGGAGTCCCTTTGGCAGGGACAGCATTGCTGATACTGGCGCCAGGTTGAGAGCCGCTGATAGATAGAGAGCTCGAGGTTGGCAAAGTCCTGGGTGTCTCGGGAAAAATGAAAGAACGGCCCAGAGTGAGTGAACAAGTGACACAAAGATCTGATACCGCCAACTGTGTCTCGTCCAGCGCCTGGGCCTCCTTGGGCTTGGATTCTGGCAATTCAGGTGAGACCTGAACGTGAATGCTCAAGTCCTCGTTGGAGGCGACCTGCGCTGTGGTGTCTGTCACCAGAATATCCATAGACAAGTCGGCCATGAAGATGTTAGTGCAGACTTTGAGAGTGGAGGGCAAGTAAACGAACAAGTACCTTCAAGCAAAAAGTGTCACTTATAGACAAGTGCAGAGTAAGCGTCGGAGAAGGATATAGAATCAAGCCATTTGATTGTTATTACTATTCACAACTTCCTGCCACCTACCTCGTGCAGTTTCAGTGTTTGTTGTGTCATCAATGCCAGAACTAAAGTATGTACCCATATGAGGTAGATAAAAATTTTCCCTTTGATCTGTACTCTGATGCAAGTTACTCTCAGGAATCACTGGCCCAGTCCAACTTGGTTGATTGTGATATGATGATGGTGTCCTGATCAATTGTCACATCGGTAGCTGAGTCCTCCACGACCAGTTAGTAAAAAACCACGCACAACCCATGTGTACGACCACACGATGCAACGAAACAGGTTTTCCAGTGAGTCAGTCCCATCTTGCTTCAGCCTCTTGACTCAACTCTCCCATTTTCACTGTGTCTTGGCTCTCTTTCAGTTCAATGCCAAGCTGTCCACAGTGTCTCAAGTATTTCCCGACGGATTGGGGCGCCGCCGCTCATCTCGCGCAAAAAACATCCAAGTGCAATGCGTGGGAGTGAGGCCCTATTGCACCCCCCACCTGGGATGATATGGAAGAACACAGCTCCTCTGAGTCCAATTCCTCCTCATCCTCCTCACCATCATTGCACTCTCCCCAATTCTCTCCTGCTCCCGATGAGCAGGACTTCGAAATGGACTTTCCCCCTGATCCCCAAGATGCAACAAACATTTTGGACGAAGGCCAGCCAGACGGCAAAAGAGTGGATCATGAGCCTCCTGTGGTCACATCTGCAGCTCTTCTGACTTCATTGGGACTTGGCCGTCAAGTGCAGTTCTTTCCCGGCACAAGCAAAGTCTATGGTACTGGCCAGATATTTCTCAAACGCTTCAAAATGGATACCTATTCAATCTTTTGCAAAATTAATCCACACTACCCATTTGCAAGTCACAATGATTGGCAGATGGCCAACTATCTTCTTCAATCTGGACTCAGCATGGCGAAAATCGATGAATATTTCAAATTGAACTTGGTATGTCTTTTCAGTTGGCCCACTCTACGCCACTTGTTCAATAATCATCGCCTCCGGCAGGTACAGTCTCTTCCTCTCTCATTTCATACGGCGAAGGAGTTGCGAAATTGTGCCGAGCTCCTTCCACCTGGACCACATTGGAAATACAGAATCGTAGCTATGGCGCATCCCACGAAGAATCTTGCTGTCCTGTACTACCGTGATTCTCTTGAGTGCGTTGAATTATTATTCAACCATCCATACTACACATCACACATAAATTACACCCCGTTCTGCCTTCTTACTACAGCAGAGAGGATAGTCCGGGAATATGCCAAATGGATGAGTAGTGATGTTGCATGGTGTATGCAGGTAAGTTGAGTTCAAGTTCTTCCGTGTCGTCAATTTGATCGATACAGTCCAAGCTTCCGGAGGGCACAACATTGTGTGGGGTGGTCCTATCCTCAGATAAGATGCACATCACCAATATGTGCGGTGGAAAGGTCACCCATCCCCTGTTGATTAGCCTGGCCAATATCAGAATGGCTGTGCGGAATAAGGCCTCATTGCATGCATTCCTACTAGGGGCGCTCATGCCAATTGCCGAGTTCCTTCACCCCAAACAGAGAATGTGTTCTGTCCTCGATGCTCGCCTCTTTCATCAATGCCTCGACATCGTCATTGAACCTCTCAAGATTGCTGCATGTATTGGACATATGATGTCTGATCCTGCTGGAAATCTTCAGCATTGCTTCACCCCCCTCACAGCATATATTGCCGATACACCAGAAGCTTGCATGCTGGTGTGTGTGCGTGGAAAGACCTCTCCGGTAATGATGGTGTCCTACAAGGAGTTCAGCAATGCTTTTCAGCACGAACAACATACCTGGGCGACTACGCTTGCACAACTTGCTCACATTACATGTGACCTGAATGACGTGGAGAGGTACTTCACACAATGTAAACAGTTCAGACTCAGCAGAGTCTATGAGCCATTTTGGAGAGATTGGCCATTATCTGATCCCCCCAATTTCTTATCTCCGGAAGCATTGCACCATTGGCATGGCAAGTTCTGGGATCACGATGTCCAGTGGTGTAAAAACGCTCTCAGTTCTTGAGAGCTCAACTTTCGCTATTCCGTTTTACAGCCAATTGTTGGCTTGCGCCATTTCAAGAATGGAATTACCACACTGAAGCAGGTTACAGGTTGTGCCAAATGCGACGTCCAGCGATACATTGTGCCTGTCATTTCTGGCGCTGCGCCAACAAACACCGTCATTGCCATCTGCGCCTTGATGGATTTTCGTTACCTGGCCCAGGCTCGTGTCATCACTTCTTCGATCCATGACAAAATCAAGGATGCTCTCGCCAAGTTTCATGAACACAAATTTTCAATCACCAACAAAGGACTACAAAGGGGAGCAAAAAGCGGAGCAGCTCTCAACCATTGGCAGATTCCAAAGCTCGAGTTCATGCAGAGTGTTGGGCTGAGCATCAGTCAGCTTGGTGCGCCAGTGCAATGGTCAGCAGATATGACCAAACACACGCACATCGAGGTGGTCAAAGACCCGGCAGCTTCGACAAATCACCACCACTTTGACTCGCAGATTTGCCGCTACTTGGATCAGATGGAGAAATGTCGCGCCTTTGAGACAGCAACTCGACTTAGTTCTCTCCTTCACACTGGCGTGGGTAGTGGTCAAGACATTCCCGACTCAGGTTGATTTAGCAGCAGGTGATATGGATGATCCGGATGAGGACCCTGAGGAACATCCCATGGCATTACTCAATGATATCTGGGCTCTGAAGCGTCCTATTCCCAACTTCTTTGCTATTGCTGAATCACTTTTGACTGTTGCCCCGGGTTCTATTCCATACCCAATCCACACATTTACATCTGGGCTGACTACTTTCCGGCTCAACTATGACCCTTCAATCAAGCACATTGTGACTGACAAAGTCGCCGAGATGTTCAATATTCCTGATCTTTGCCCTGCCATCACTGATTATCTTGGTCGTGAGGGACCCTACGCACAAAATTTCCATTCATTTGGAGGGCCGTGACGTGCACATGCAGATACTCACTTACCGTTCAGCGAGATTCAGGTCTGGTACAAGGTTCGCCTTCAGCAGAAGCTGTACCACGATCGTATGTCTGTTGGCCCAATATTTACAATCAATGCTCACCCTGCCAACCATACGTGGACGTATGGCTGCCGTGATGCAGCAATATTGCACACAGATGCACGCCATGAATGGCCTTCTAGTGGTCTTACAGGTGGGTGATACATAAATCTAATGAACACCTTTGTTGAATATTGTCTAATAGGCCATTCTGTGGCTGAGATTTGCCTCATTATGTGTCCTCTTTCTCCCAGAGGACACAAGATAGTGTGGGATGAACATTTTCTTATGTGGTCCCTCAACAGCGATCACAAGTTGATTTGGCCACTGGACTATGAGTACTGAAGTGAGAAACACGGGCCTCAGGCACATTGTTAGGTGATGTGTTTCCTCTTGATCAAATAAGATCTTATGTCCATCTTGTTCCTTGCTTTGGTGGGGCTGCCAATCCATGTCTTACGAGTACCAATAGTTCACTTTTTTTTCAGTCATTTTGGTTGAATAGCTACTTTGAAAAAGAGTTCTATTACGCTGTTTCTTTGTCGTAGTTGTACTGAACTTGAATAATCTGGAGCATTGTGATTGTGAAATTTTTAGAAAGTTGCACTGCTTGCACATCTTGATTAGCCTACTGTGTCGCTTATGACCCATGGATCTCCAGGTTCATTCTCTTTTTGCCAACAGCTGCCCAGCTCAACTGACCGCAATGGTGTGGTGTCGCTGGAATCAACAGGGAAGGTTCCACGAAGTCATCGCCAGCAACATGATTGTATATCAACTTCATCCTCCTCACATGTGATGCCATCAACTTCCTGGGCCATCCCCTAGTACTTCTGATCATTGGTTCGGGACACACAAAAAGGTCTTTGGTGGGTCGGTATCCTTTTTCTTCTTTTCAATGCTACATTTTTGATCTCTAGCTCTGCTCTTTGATTTGTCGAGCTATGCCCTTCCACTGCTAGGGCTGGTCTCCCTCTGTTTTCCCGGACTTGCTGTTCAAGGCTTTGTCTATCTGCTGCCACCATGTCCTTACTGTCGCTACCAGGCACCCTATTCGCAAGTGTAACAAGTCCACAGACTACACAGTCATCGCCCTTCACAAAGCGTGCTCTGTTCCACACCAATGGGTCCTGCACCATTTGTCATGCTTGTAAGCAGTGGGTCGAGTTCAGAAAAAACCATGATTCAGTGTGTTTGGAATGACTATTTATCTCATTCTCATTCTCATATATTGTTTACTGGTTTTAAGATCATATTCATACATATCACCAATCAAGGGAGTTTAATGAGGTGAGTCAGTGAATGTGTTATCTTCCTGTTTTCTACTTCACGATGTTGTTTGTGACACGGGGACGTGTTGGTGGGAGTGCTGTGATCGTTATTGATCTTTTAACATTCAAACAAGGTCTCGTTCACGTGGAACTTACACCATCCCTTTGCAGATCACAACTCCATTCTTGATTGAGATGACATTTGACACACTTATGCCTTCATGCCCTGTATCGGCATCTCTGAGAATCCAAGTTACCCAATGGAGTCTTATCACTCCAACTGTTGTATGTCCGCCTCTAAGAATAACAACCACCGCTGGCAATTCAATGGGAGTGGCCAGCTTGTCGATGCTAGCGCAGCCTCAGAGACAACGATGAAGAGCACTTGAACGCGCTCACATGGTTCTGATTCCGGTTGTTTTGAACACCGGTCCTTCCTGTGATTTTCTCCCCGTCATGCTCTCCACAATTATTTGACAAACCTCGACAAGGGCACATTGCGATCCAAAACCTAAACAGTTCTACTCGCTTCCCCTTTACCTCGATTCATCACCATCCCACTCCAGAACTCGCAAAACCCTCCATCAACTTCTACATACGCCGGCAGCTCTGCCATTGCCCTGATCCACAACACACGACCAGAGTCCTCACGACCCCTTGACGCCTCGTTCCCCATCATCTTTTTATACCTATCTTGTGCTTTCCTTCTAGATCTTTGCTGCTCGTCCTTCTGGCTCTCAGCTGATCAAAAGGTCGACAAAGCCTTATCTATCTTGTCAATTACACAGCTCAGCATCGTATCCTATATCTATATCATCACTTGTTGGAAATGGGAGGCTTGCGGAAGGTTGGATGTAATCTCAAAGAATGTACTACGGACAGAGTACGGGCGCAAACGGAAGGTCGGACAATTCTTGACTTACCCTTTATTTTAATGTGATCTACGTTCATATTCATTCATGCATTCTATCATTGCTCTGACTCCTGCCTTTACTGAAACTTATACATAACAGAGATGCACAGGTCTCGGGAAGAGAAAAGATGTTGATATGGCACGAGATATTATTTTGCTCGTGGAAAGGAGAACTTCGTACAGTGGCTCATGGCTCGCTGCCCCAAGGTCTATAGCCTAGCAACCTGCTTAAGCAACTCCGGCTTGTACCACATCATCAACACTCCCGATGACTACATCGCACCTCTAGTCTGTACTCCTGCTCGAATTTTGACGAATACTGGCCCCAATGTGCACATATTCAACTGCTTTACGCCCCACAATGAGTGTTTGTGTTTGTTTTTTACTTAATCTACCATCACGCTCACTGGCTTGAATTGTATAAAGTCCATCCCTCATGATTTTGCGAAAGGTCATACTCTGTTGGGACGCACTCCTGCTGGGTGCGCACTGACTAGCTAATTCGTTCAATGGCAAACAACAAGAAGGTGCTCTCAGCCCATGCCTCAGCCCCTTCACTACCAGAGCAGAATGAACCTCGTCGATCAAGGCAGAATAACACCAGTAAAGGTGGTGTTCGGCAACAGCTCGAGAAGGTTGCAGACACGATTGATCAACCTCAGCAAGTGCCCAGGCAGAGGTTTGTGGTTCCAGACAATGTGCCAATGAATCCTATGGCTCCCACCCCTCGACGTGCAAGGAAGCCCTCTCAGAAGTCTCGGAAGGCAAAGGTCTGTCTTCACATTTTTACATAGGCTTGTCCTAAACCATTCAAATAGAACTTGACAAAGGACGTGATGACTGAGGGCTCAAAATCAGGTCCATCTGTTCAACCTGCTGTTGCGGCACCTCAAGCTGGTGTTCCAGTTTTCTCAGTGCCTGAGCCCAAGCTTCATAGGACAGCCGCAGGATCCAGGTTTGGTTTACAGATCCTGGCCTCTGGGTCAGCTTCATTCGTCGGGACACAACCTGTGCAAGACTATGAATGAGAACGTGTCAGGTACCAAGGTTGCCCGCGAACCATGTTAGATGGCAACCATTCAGGACACCATCAGTCCGGTACACACAGCAACAATGCGGTTCATGGCACACCAGTTCAGCTTCACACTACTGATTGTCGAACATATGCTGATATTTTGTGGCTACCTTCTTGTCCTATGCTGCGAGCTTCCAGTACCACTGTGGCCAATCATGCTCAAGTCGGATTGCAACCCCACTCGACATCCCTTTCCACAATTGAGGAACATTCATCGACATTGACACCTGCACCTACCACCACCCATCTTGACGAGGACAGGCACATCGCTGCGCAGGCTACTACAGAATCTCAGAGCAACATTGTTCAACAACGTGCATTAAGGCCTTCAGGAGCACACAACTTGTTTGGCGGCAACAGCAATTCATCATTGACCAGTGGTTCAGAGACTGACCGTGAAGAACCAGTTTGTCGGCAGCAATGGAGCCAGTACCATGAGATGGATGATGAACCACACGCCAGGGAGACTTCTCCCACCGTTGAAAGTGGCTGTTATGAAGCTCGTGATGAAGATCTTTATGCTGGCGACCCTGTAAGAGCTGTAAAATTGAACCTGTAGTCTACCTTAGTAGATAGTCACTATATAAGAAGATAGGTAGTTACCTGTAGTATACCTTAGTAGTTAGTCACTAAGGTAGACTACGGTAATGTGTCTATGGTAAGTACATGATTAGCTAAGCTATGTACCTACATTTGTATTCCAACACTCCCCCTCAAACGGAGTATGGGGGAATCAAAAAGAATCAAGGAATGAATCAAAAGAAAGGAATGTATACCTATTAGAATACTTCCAGTAAATGAGTGAATAAGATCTTGAGTCCGTAATGACTCGCAGCGTCCGTGGTGTCCGTAGATATGTACTGTCGAAGGTCTACGCTCGCGTGATTACCCAATATGGTAATTCAGGGGTATGGATAATGTTGACGGTGTGTGGTGTCGACGTACGGGCCTTGGTGCCCTTCGACCTCGGGTCTGGTGGCTTGGGAACACTCCCCCAATAGCCCTGTGCTGCTTCTGTCGCGTCCGGTTGAGCTGGGTGGTCATCGACTCGACCTTATGACATGGTGCGTACTCCGTACACTTGGGCTTGCTGACGTTCGTAGGCGCCGTCTTGAGGCATCCTCGACAACGTGGCAGATTGGGGTGGTGAGTAGGTTGCTTGGTGGCATAGGGAAGTGGTGTGGGCGGCGTGGATGGCTCTGGTGAGTTTGTCGACACTCTCAGCTTACCGTTGCACTGCTGACCGGCTTCGTCGTCAGCTAGCGCACCTGTTTCGACTTGTAATGAGTCGCAGCTGGCGCTGCTCGTTGCATCACCCATGTCGATCGTTCTGCCATCTCGTTGGCAGGTGTCGTCCTCACTCTGTCCCCTTTCCTCGCCCTCGACTTCTCTCGTCTCGACTCCATTGCCGCCTCTGCCTCTTGGCTCGTCTCCTCATCTTGACTCCCTCGACTTGATGTCCTTGACGTCCTCGACTTCTTCGACTGTCGATGTACCCCTGACCTCGTTCGTTTTGACGTGTTCGACCGTCAATTCGACCTCCTGCTCGCCATATCCCCGTCCGCCCCTTTCTCCTTGTCTGAAGGCTGTGTGGGCCCGTTGGGATGGCGCTTGTCGCCATCTGTCGTGCCCACAGGTCTTCTTGGCGATTGCTGGGTGTCGTGGTCGTTCTCGACACTGTCGTTGTTCATCTCGACGTCATCAGCCTCGACGCAAAGGCTCGACCATCTAATCCTCTCCCCCTCGAGCTCTACGCTCGGGGGTTTACTCCCTGGTGAGTTCATTTGACCGCCTGGGTTGTGCAGGGCGTCTGCACGCGTTCGTGCGGCCGTTTTACTCGACTTCAGGTTGACGTCGTCAGTCTCGACGTGTAGGCTCGACCGCTTACTTGACTCCCCCTCGAGCTGTACGCTCGGGGGTTTGTTACCTGGTGAGTCTGTTTTGCTGCCTGGGTCGTGCACGGCATCTGCACGGTGTCGTGCGGGCATTTTGTTCGACTTCGTGTTGTTGTTGTTGTTGTGTCATTCGGGGTGTGGTGGTAGAGCTGGTGGTGTGGGAGGTGATGGTGGTTGTGGTGGAGGTGCGTCGTCTTCATCGTTGGCGTTCGTTGCTGCCGTTCGATGTTCCTCCGTCGTCTGACCTCTCTCCTTGTTCTGCTGACCTTCCTCGTCATCCCTGGCCTCGTCTCTGGCCTTCTCCCTTTGACATCGCCGTTCGTCATCTCCATATGATGTGCTCTGGTTGTCCTCACTCCCCTCGACCTCATCATCACCGCTCACTGCCTCTCCTCGGCCCTCTCTGTTTGACATCTCGTCGTACGGCGTCCTTCGTGGTTGTGGGGTTGATGACTCCCGTCATGGGTGTTCAAGGTGCATGGCCATTTCGTTATCATGCCCGCTCAACTGCTGACCAGTCATCTCCCCCTTGAGTGGCATGCTCGGGGGTTGTCATTGTTCATCTGGGGTTGGTAGGGCGTGGTAGGGAGGTGGTAGGGTCGATGTGGGTACGACGTACGCGTGGCGGACGTCCTCATCCCCACCGTCGTCGTTCGAGCTGGGAGTCTCGATCCCACTCGCCCACTCACCCTTCTCATCTTCCTCTCCCCCCTTCTCACCCTCGTTCGACGCGTTCGGCAGTCTGTACGACCTGCCCATTGGCATTGCCGGCCCAATGCTCGTAGTGTTTGGGTTCGTGGCGTCAGTGGCCTCGTCAACGGCCGTTTGACGTGTCGAGTGGGGTGTCTGGGGCATGACGTGTGTGTGGTCGACATCTACGTCGTCGCCATCTTCGTCGTCCACCTCCTCACTCCCTTGACTCCTTGACTCTACCCTCTCCTGGCTCCATTCGACGTCTTCGCATGTACGACGCGTCCTGGTGCGCGGTACTTGGCTGTCTCGACGTTGTTGGTACGTCGACCATCTTGGCGTAGGTGCCAGCTGCCCAAATGGCAGGTTGGGAGTGGATGGAGGTGGTGGTGATGGGGTGTGTCGACTCGAGCCCTAGGTGAGTCCAGGCTGCTTGTGGGCTTGACGAGGCTTACACCATCAACCGTCTGGTCCGTGGCACACATGCCCGGTCCCCTCGTTGCGGCTACCTTCTCGTCGGCCCTCCTATTCAACTTCCTCCCCTCCTCACCTTCTCCACACCCTCTTTCAGCTCTTCCCTGGTGCCTCGTTTCCTGTGTGTGTGACGGCGTGGCTTGCTGCATGGTACATGGACTTCTCGTCTTGCTGATCCGTTACTGACGTCATCGTCACAGCGTTGTAGTCAGCTAAGCTAGTCTAAGAGGAAGACTAGGCCAGAGAATGAGGGGGTAGGGCAAATGGTTCGACCCTTGAGGGAAGCAGTGAGCATGAAGGCCGGAGGATATGTCTCCCCTTTCTCTTGAGTGAACAATAAGGATGCTCGATGGTTAATCGGGCGAAAGCGAAGAGCGAAGGGAGGAAAATAAGACTGAGGGAGGAGGAAAGCAGAATGGGAGATCCTAAGGCTGTGAGACACACGTGGCTCGAACCCGGGCAGTGAAGTGTTGAACCCAGAGACAAGAGGGTCCGACCTTAGCTGGGCGGTGTCTGGGTGAGTGCGGGTAGATCAGGTATACTCAATAGCGAGCACTCAAGGGAGGTCTCGCGCGATAGGAATCAGGGGATCGTTGATAACAATAAATTGGGAGTCTAAAACGCAAGAGGATGCACCGTGGTGCCCACGTACAGGACTTTATAGTCTGGGTATGCCCAAGACTGTCTGACAGGCGGGCGGCTTAGGTAATCATAACTACGCCCGTTGAGGGGCACATGATCTGATATATATGGGTGATATCGGGCGAAACACTAAGTACGAAGGGAGGAAAATAGAGTGTGTGAGAGAGAGAGAGGAGGGAGGAGGAGGGAGGAGAGAGGAGGTATAC